>JAGFMJ010000088.1:0-80655 GCA_021030925.1 Trypethelium eluteriae
CCCCCCAACCTCTCCCTCCGCCCATACCCTACACGCCACCCTCGAACACGACCTCGACTACGCCTTCAATCCAGCCTCTCCCTCCTTCGCAGACCACACCCGCGACCTGCTCTCCCGCCTGCTGCCCAGCCTCCTCGCCGACGTCGCTGCCCATATCGACGACTCCCCCGTCGCGCTGAGCAGTGCGTTTGTCGGAGCTGCGGGCGGGGTGCCGGCTTTACCGGCGGGATTGAACGGGAAGGGGTTGGTGGCGGGGACGACGGCGGTGGATGGCGGTGCGGGGATGATGGCGGGTGACTGGAGGGAGATGGAGGCGAGGCTGAGCGGGTTGCGGGCGCGGATGGCGCATTTGGCGGTGTTGCATTGGCGGGTTTGGGCGCGGATGGTGTATTTGGTGGGTGCGAAGACTGGGGGTGGCCAGAAGGAAGGATTGGAGGAGGTGTTGAGGTGAGAGAGACGAGTGTAGAGTTTAGGGAGTCGAGTCTCGCTTGGCGAAACTACTGATCGTGTTTGGGCGAATGCTGTTGTCGGTCGTGGTGGTAATGGATGTGGTGCTGGGGGCTTGCACTCGTCATGCGAGGATTGTCTGCCGGAGGCTAGAGATAAGGATGCGTCTTGCTCGTACAGACATTTTGAAAGGGGCATCTACCTAATGGGCGGTGACCTTAACAGTCATTTTGAGTTGGGCGTCAGGTAGGAGGTGGTACTCTGCGTAAGTACTGCGATTTCTTTCAGGGTCGGGTGTCTCATCAGGATTCCGGGTATGTCAGAGTTCTCTAGCGTCTGGGAGGAATTGGAATATGATCATGATTTTTCAGACCCTGACTCTGGATCTCTAATTGTTAGAGCCGTGGAGTCGATAGGACGCATCATGAGATCTGACGACATGTTCTCACAGTGACGCTTTCATGAGAATGACGATGTACTTGTACCAAAATACCACTCTTTTCTACGCTAGCATTTCTTCATAAATCCCATCCCGAATTACTGCTGGGTTCAAGTGTACAAAATCTGGCTTTGAGCTTAGGAGTTGCAATGGTGGAACTAGTATGTCCTCGTCCATCGAACTTGGATTGAAGCTGTTCACATGTAGCTCCCATTCACTCTGTGGATCACGGTGCTGTCCCAATAATGGTGCAAAAGATACGTCTTCAAGTATGTCATCTTGTGTCTCTTCCCAGCCCTCCAAAATCTCGTCATCCTCTTCTCCTGTTAGCATCTCGTCTTCGTCATCGTCATCCAGCATCTCAGGCTCACGCTTCCAACATGGGGTCACGACGGATTCTAGGATGTCGTCTTTGCCGACGCTAGAGCTGTCTATCTGTAAATCTGGGGTCCTGATTGGCTTCAGCCGACGTGCAGCAGCCGGGCTGCGAAGTGTGCCTTGCGCCATGCGCCAGATACGGGTCTTGACTGCTGCATTATGTAGAGCCCTGTCAGTGGCTGCCTCATTGTGGTCAACAGACGCGGCACCCCGCAATTCCGGTCCGAGTCCATTACCGGGGTCGCCCACTCCAAGACGAGCCAATTTTGCTTGTAGGGAGGCCGAGGTTGCATTTGTAGAGATTCGAGTGGTCAAGGCACGACTGATCGTAGGGATGAAGATTGCACGTTCGGCGAGCGCCTTGATGACTGTATTAGCGAAACATAGGGCGGAGATGATACTTGGAGGAACTCACGGACAAATAGCCCGGACTGAATATAGTCGGAGCTATGTCTGATAGTCGAGATGGGAAATTTTCGGCGGTGTTTTTGATGCCACGAGCCAGCTTTATTGGCTTCTTGCAGATGGTCATGCGAACTGCTGCATCAATAAGATCTATCGCATGGGTCAACTGCATAGAGATATCTGTCATGCCAAAGAGAAGCCTATCGGATAGTAACTTTGGTGGATGCTGGAGAAGTTCCTTTTGGTACACGCCCTGATTCGTTACGGTTCCTCTGAGGTGCGTATGAGGCGATGCAGGCTGCAATGCAGCAGAGAGATCGTCAAGCATTTCAAAATCTTCTGTTTGCCCGTGACCAAGACCAAGACTGTCGGCGCTGCACGACGTGTCAAGAAGAGGAACGTCCTGTTGATTATCCGTCTCATCTAACAAATCGTCATTCTGCAAATAGCTGTTTTGATCTCTAAATAAATCTCTATTGGTAGATGCTGCATCAATGGATTGCGAGTGAGGCTTTGGCTCATTTCTTGACTTTTTGCGGGGACCATTTTTCTGCAGTATACCAAGACATGCGGAGAGACGGACTTCTTTCAATTCTAGGGAATCGATTCTCTTTGGCGGTCTGAGATCAGCACAAGGGACCTGCTTCAGGAGACGATGATGTGGCTTCTTTGAGTCAATAAAATTTCTATCATGAGATATGCATAGTGTGATGCTGCCTAGTGCACGGGCTGAATTTGGCTCCGAAGTAGAGTGAGGATGAATGGAGACTTGGGGACGAAGATTGAGCTGTCGAAAAAGCTAGGAAGTGATGAGATGAGCGAATCATCTGAAGGTATTCTGAACAGACCTCTGACTTGCTTAAGATCTCTCCAAAGGATGGTAGAAAGTCCTGCTCGCGGAGAATAGACACCAAACCTTGATCGCTCGCCGAGATGTCAAGGACGACGCAAAAATTATTACCGCGCGACACCCAGGATGATTGGTCATCGACGAGGGTCGCCTCACTCTGGTTCGAAGATGCATTGGTCTTAACTGGCAGCGGTCCTGATGCCTTCGCTGTTGCAGTCAACGTGAGCTGCAGACCTGCCTTTTGGTGGCTCAATTGAAACCATCCTAGATCTGTCTCCACAGACATTATGATTGGGAGTTACATCGTCCAGATGCCCGCAGGCTCGAAATAGCGTTCACACTGCCAACATGCCAGACGCAACACGCATTTTTTCTGCAGCGACCAGAGAGAGGATGGTGGTGGTTTGAGGTGGCTGGGTGGACCAAAGTGCGGCAGCGGGAGAATCTCCGAAGCCTTGCATGAGACATGAGGCAGGAGACGGGACGGCAACCTCAACACCAACCACATTCGCCCTCGGAATTCAATGGCTGGGCTGCTGAATCGTTGCCGGCGGAAATATAGGTCTCTTGAGTGGACGTCTTGGACACCTCGGAGATGGGGTCCCAGAGTCGACTCTCGAGGGCCCCCTTGGGCCTATTTCCACTCGAGCCCCTGGTCTCGCACGGATGGTGTTTTCCGGGCGCTCACCGAATCAAGAGTTCAAACGCCATGGATTGAGGCCTTCAGGAGAAGGCAACGAGAAGGTCAAGGCTCGAGCAATGAGTCACAGTCCCCAAGAACACCGGCTGATCGTAAGCTTGAGCCCAAGCGCATGTCTGATAGCTACCACAGTGTGGTCAGTCGCAGTCCTGAGTACACCGAAAGGTCCGACTGGCTGACCTTATCATAGGTCCTGCCACTTGCACAGGATCCATGGCTACTGGATACCTATCTGAACTCTAGTGGACACATTCGGCTGGGGACCATTTTCATGGATCTTGATGCTTTATCAGGTGTAGTTGCGTATAAGCATACAGGAGACGATGTCACGACTGTGACTGCGGCAGTTGATCGGATTGCTATCAAGCGGCCCTTGACTGAGATATGCGATTTAGAGCTTAGTGGTCAAGTCACCTATGCGACAGGCAGAAGCAGTATGGAGGTTTCTCTGCAAGTTGCGAAAGCATCAAAGGAAGGGAAAAGACCAGCAAAGGAGGATATCGTAATGACCTGCGGGTTTACGATGGTCTCCTTAGATCCAGGAACGAAGAAGTAAGTTCGAGGTAAGATCGTGCAGTGACACTTGATTGATTGTAGTAGACCAGTACCGATCAATCCCATCAAGGTAGAAATCGAGGAGGAGCGGAGACTTTACGAGGCTGGGGAGCATAACTCAAAGATCAGAAAGGAATCTTCGCAAAAATCATTACTGAAGACCTCTCCTAATGATGAAGAAAGCGATCTCATTCACGCAATGTGGCAACGCCAATTACAGTACCACGGTAAGTACTTCGTGATACGGATTTGCTCAAGGCTCACGGCCTCTTGCAGACCCCAATGATCCCGTTCGTCAGCCCGACAATGTGTTCTTCATGGACGGCACTAGGGTTCAGACAGCCGCCATTATGCAGCCACAATACCGCAATCGCCACCAGTTTATGATTTTTGGAGGCTTTCTCTTAAAACAGACGTTCGAACTTGCTTTCTGTTGTGCTGCCGCATTCTCCCACAGCCGCCCTGTCTTCGTGTCTCTAGACCCTAGTGATTTCAAGCACCCCGTTCCAGTTGGCTCCGTGTTGTACTTGACAGCGACGGTTGTATACACTGACCCTCCTATTGTGGGCTCTGCGTCTGGAGATAATAGCAACTCAAAGGCGGAATATACGCGGGTGCAAGTGCGCGTGGATTCCAAAGTCCGGGACGTTGAGCATGGGGATGTGAAACCGACAGGCCAATTTAATTATACCTTCACAGTGCCAAGGTTGTAACCCACTTACAAGACGTCATGATCGAAATCTCGCTGATGGTTATCTAGGGACATCAAGATTATGCCACGGACGTATACTGAATTCATGATGTACATCGATGCCCGCAGACGAGCGCAAAGAGTACTGGAGAGTATTCAAGATGGAATGTCAGAGTCAGCAGAGCGAGTGACAGAATAGGGTCGATCAAAGGTTCCAATCTACGCCAGCAAGCATGGTGTAAACGTCCTTGATCTATCGATTCCCACAAGGCATAAGGCGAGCCGCCAACCCTTACTACTAAAGAGACATTCGCCCCAGGCGACGACTTCGCCGTCAAATACAAGGCCAGTCAAGTCTAGGCCAGAGATGACAAATATCTGGATTGGTACACCCAGAGCATTGTAAGGCAGTGAGAACTGACTGTCTTCTAATTGAGCATTTATGCTTCGACATTCGCCATAGATTTGGGTCTTGTACGAAATTTTATGCACACCCTTTGGCGGCATCTTTGCTCGAAGTGATCCAGTAGCTCGTCCTTCTCGAAGGCCGTAACGGAACCTAATCCTTTGTAGGGGCGGAGCCTTGATAGTCGAAGCGCTCCGTTACCCTCAAGAATCCTAGGAACGATCCTACATCGAAACCAAGGCCATAATGCCTCTCATCAGAATCGTTATCTTGCTGCCTGAAGGGACTATAGGCCAGAAGGTCCGGCATTTCTGAATCACTTTGGCGGTCATCCCCCGTCCCACAGTACTAGGACAAAAGTGTCCGGGCAACGCCCAGCACTTTTCCCGCGCCAGCGAGCGAACACTTTTTTCGCCCGGCTATACGTATATTCTCCGCCAGAAACGGGACTGTTCCCGATGGGTAGATGGGCGGCAGACTATGTGTGATCCTACAGCAAAGAGACATGAGACATCCCTTAAAGCCCACACCTCCTGGGCATTAGAGGTAGAAGATCGTCTAATTTAGGAGCTTTCTATACCAAGCGAACTTTTCTCTTCCATTTGCGCCGAAGCACACAGTACCTGGAAAATAAAATTGACCATCATGTTGTATGCTCGATCCTCGTTTTAATGCATAGCAATCTGTTCAAGCATGCGATCATCTCCCCCCTAGGCGCCGAAAATGCAGCGTATTTGATGCTACACAACATCCACAACGCCAACCTCATCCCGGAAACGCCCAGTCCGCATCATCGATGCCCCGGTAGATCCAATGCCTCATCATCGTCTTCCTCCTCAGAATCCATCGCTTCGTTTTCCTCGCCCATGCTAATATCGCTATCCTCGTCATCTTCGTCCTCATCCTCCTCGTCCTCATCTTCGTCCTCATCCTCCTCGTCCTCATCCTCGTCCTCATCCTCGTCCTCCTCATCATCCTCCTCATCAATTTCCAACTCCCCCGCCTCCCTGACACCATCATCCCCCAACCCATCCAAGTAATACCGAATCGGCGACAAGCTCCGACTAACCCGCTGCAGCATCTCATACGGCGAAAAGACGCCACCAGCGACCCATGTCCCCTCACTGTCGCCCTGAGCAGCAGCCGCAGCAGCATCATCATCATCCGCATTGAGAAAGTAGGAGCGCGAGGGGCGCAACTCGCGAAGAGCAACAGCGCGTCTCGGCGACGTGTTCGCGCTATCGACGCGCTGCTCCACGATGTCAGCATGTAGCGCTCGAGGAGGCGAGCGCGGCGCAGCATCAGCAACGAGTGGCGACGGCGGAGCTGCTAGCAAGAGATCTCGCATCTCTTGCTGGACGGCGTCATCTCGTCTCGCCGCCTCGATGCGGGTAGTGTCGCTCGCGCCAGGGCTCATCATCGTCGCCGTCGTCGTCTCATCTACTGCTGCTGCCGCCTGCGGCTGCAGCTCGTCGCCCGCCTCAAAGACACGCAGCTCATTCGTGTTATAGCTATCGCAGACGCCACACTTATTCCCCAGCCAGTGGTAGCGACCGACGCTCTTGGCGCTGCAGTCGTTGCACTGGAGCTGGACGCGGGAGCGGGCGAACTGGGCGGGCATGGGCTGGGCGTCGATGGCGTGGTCGAGCTTGCGCCACTGCAGCTCCATGTTGACGGCGGAGCGCGAGCAGATCGGGCAGCGGTACGCTGTCTGCATGTACTTGGTGTGGCAGGCTGAGTGCATGTAGTGCCCGCACGGCATGGCGACGACGGAGCGCGCCGACGAGAACATGTAGTCGCCGCAGATGGGGCAGTCGCACTCTGTCGCGCCTTCGATGCAGCGGTGGTTGTCGGCGAAGCGGATTGAGATGCAGACGTTGCAGCGCTGTAGAGGGTGAAGGGAGTCCGTTAGTCTGGGGATTGGGTTGGGGCGAGGAGAGTCGATGGAGAGACGTACCTTGCAGTGTTGAAAGTCCTTTCCTAGTCCTTCGCCCTTTCGACAGATTCCGCAGTCAGGGCAGTGATAGATGCGCTTGGCGCTATCGTTATCCCATAGTTTGCAGATTTCGCAGTAGTACCATGCCGCGAACTCGCCGCAATCCCGACATTGGCCTGCAGCAGATTGAGGGGTTCGACACAACATGCAAAACATGTTGCGCGTTTTCGGCCGGTTCAAGGCATGGTCTTCAATGGCATCATGGCAGAAACGGCAGGTATACCAGCGATTACAGTCTGAGCACTGGATCTTGACATTGCGTTTGTAATGCTCGCATCCAAGGACAGGCTCTTCCTCCATTTCCTCGTCATCGTCATACTCTGTCCGCTCAGGCTGAGGGCAGTATGTCGGCATCATATCCTCAGGGCTCAGATTGTAGTCTTGTTCTGTTTCGTTGGTTGTCGTCGAGTAGGTAGGTGATTTGCTAGAGCTGGCGCGCACCTCTTCGAAGCTCTCGGAATTACTCGTTGTAGGCGTACCAGGGGGGTCATGAGTGACCATGCTCGAAGGAGAGATAGACCTAATAAGATGGGCATGGGAGGTATTGTAATTTTTTGTCATGAGCATATGCATCCATCGCGCCTTTTCCTCAGCCGTACCCTCCATCTCCCAGATCTTGTGTATCTTCTGCCGCAGTGAACGCATACCATCGTCGGCTGGAAGCGATTCGGTATTCTTTCCCCCATCGCCGTCTTCTTCGTTGGACCCTTCAGTCTCTGCTGTACTCTCCAATGAACCTTGCGTAGCTCTTCCGGTACTCCTTCGCGATCGATGACCGCCAGTACTTGTGCTCATACTGGTGCGACCCGAGTACCTGGAACTCTGCGTATCTTGCGATCGCAAGTGATTTTCAGTCCCAATTGATGAAATAGGGGTTGTATGCTCGTCCAATAAGGATTCCGAATTGGGGCTCTGGGAACGTGGAGATTCGACGAGGGCTCCAACATGGCTCCGGCCACCACCACCAAGCCCCACGAAGACGGAACGGCCCCGCGATGATGCAGATGCGTTCAAATCATCGGTCGCGTTCGAAGAGTCGTTTATTTCGTGGACGTCGTTGTCCTGTAGTAATTCTGCTAGGAAGGCGGGAAGTGGGGAACGGTGAGCCAGGGATGATGTCGTCGCATTGCTGCTGACATGTGATACACTCCCCGAACGCACTGGGGGAGTAGGAGAAGCGCGGTCCGGGGCAGGCGAGGAGAATCGACGGGCTTGACGCACGACAGGATCGATCAGGTAGGAGGAGAGCAGGCTACTCATGAGAAATTCGATTTGACGGGTTGATCGTGGAGAGATTACTGTGCTGATGAGCCAGAGAGAGTTGCCTGGGCTCGACGCTAAATGGTACGTCACCACGCCTCCATCCAACAGCTTACCACCACCTGAATGCTAACTGGACAAAATGTTATTAGAAGAAATGGGTGTAAGCAGTCAAAATCGTCTTCCCACTCAAAGCATCAGGACGAGTATGGATGAGTTCTGTCTGTCTGACTCCTCAGGCGGGGCGGTGGGTACTTTCACGTGTCACAGCCTCCAGCTGACCTTACCTTACCTACCACCCTACCGTACCTAGTGTACCACCCACCATACTCGTCCAGTTTGCCACCTCATTTTGGAAAGGGAAAAAATTGTACTAATTTTACTGATTTGATTGATTCTGCTGAGCTGTGAATATCGCTCAGGGTTCTGAAGTAGAGGATTATACTACAGCTTTCTCCGTGTATTCCACTTGTTTCGATCATTGTCCCAGATAAGGGTATCGCCACTTTTCCCAAGCTTGAGCTCACTTTTCCATCCTGACTCGAACATCCAGAAGGGGAGCACTAATAGACACAATGTGAAAGGAAGAGTAAGTCCGCAGAAGAGGTATCAAGTAGAAGCCCATGAATGAAAACCCGGTCATCACCGTTACTGGTACCAGTCCTCTCTATGATCCCTCAGGTTGGTTGCCCAGTCACCCTGGATCGAATGCTTCATTGCGCCGTGATGCTACAGTCCAAAAATTATGCAGACATGAAAATATAAAAACAAGATAGCAGGTCGTGAGGCGTCATAAAAAAAAATGTAGTTTCAAGGTTGAAAAAGGCCTAGCTGGCCAACTTCTCCTTCTGAGATGAAGAAAAGGTGAACGCTCGACTGAAGTCGAACCTTTCCCTGCCGTGATCTTTGCTGTTACTCCGGCCGTTGTCTGGAAAAGCGCCCTCGTTGTGCTCCGATGGACTGGGCTTAGACGCCGGTCGAGTTTCGCGGGGCTCGAGGTACAGGGATCGACGGTAGAATTGTTGTACATTAGTTTCTTCGCTGGATCGGACGCGCCGAATCTGGCTCTCCATCCAATCCTGCATTTCTGGTACAGCGACCAGCTTGTATGGGATCTGGAAGCGCTGAAGCTGGCCAATGATCTTGGCCGTCTTCATATGCTTGTCAAAATTTATGACGGCAGCGCCTTCGCCGTTACTGCTGCCCGGTAATTGGCGCGTCGTCTGGTTACCGACGTCCACAAAGGTTAGATCGGTCAAGTAGATGCCAACAAATGGGAGACAAGGTGCGATCTCATTTTCAAGGCGTTGTCGGAGGACGGCATAGTTTTTGGAGCAATCGACAACAGCCCTCAGCTCTTCTAGCCGATTTCTAGTCTTGACCGAAACCAACTCCCATGTGCGCTTGAGACGAAGCACCATCGATGAGTTCAATGAGCAAATGATGGCCATAAGAGAATCGTAATTGTTCAGCTCGAGGCACTTCATTCCAATCTTGACCCATTGTTTGATGACTATCGCTCTCTTCTTAGCATCGTCCACCGAGAGAATCGTGTCGGCTACGAGATTGGCGAGATCCGTTGACAGCTTCGACATGGCCCGTACGTTGACAGCCTTGGAATGATTCTTGTTAGTCCATTCTAGGCCAAGCAACTCTTCGGATTGGATTGCGCAAAAGATTCTTGATTCGATGATCGTAAACTGCCTTGCAAGTTCCAAAGGGTCGAAATCCAGGATGCTGCAGGGATTGCCTCCATTCTTGGCATTGCGCAAAGCGTTTAGCTGACTCTTGGTGATGATTGGATTGGGAAGTTGTGTATCCTTATCGGTGTAAAGGCCGATCGATGTGTTGGTTTTACCGACGGACGAAATCAGGCGCGGCACCAACGCCCCTGCATGAACTTCCGACACCTTTGCAGTCAGCTCTGCAAGCCTGCGCCCCGCTGCAGGTAATGCGGCCCGCAGCCTTCCTGTTGCGAATCGAAGGATCATCGGGAGCGCCTCTGAATCCGTGTCACCTTGCCAGTGGCTCTCGAGCCATCCTTTGAAGACGTTGTAAACCCGAAGTTGCACGGGCCTGGCCATGTGCCTGCTTTCCGAAACGTATTCAAAACGATCGACAAGCAGTTGGGAGAACTCAACAGGAGTGGTGAAGAGGCGAAAAGTAAGGTAGAAGGTTGTGACGAACATCGCATCAGGTGTAGAATCGTGAGTGGTCAGCTTTTCGATTAGAGCCGGTAGAGAGCCACCAGCAACTTGGCCTTCCTTATTATAGATGAGTTCATGTGCATATGTCTTCTCCAGTATTTGGGACTCGGCATCGTAAGGTTCTTCAAGAATGCTGGACTGAATTTCCGAAAGGCTACCGAAACTGCTCAGGAGTTGCTTCTCTGTGTCTTTGTGCGACGAAGGCGACTGGTCGGGAGTTGTTGCTCGTGTTGAAATAGTTGACAAACCACTCGTCTCTGAATCGCGGTAACTATACGGGTCAGTGTCATTTGACGACGATGAGACCGATACTCCAATGCTCTCAGCTCGGCCCTCTTTATCAAATACAGGCTTGGTGGCACTTTCCGGGCTCTGTGATCTCGTATCTGAGGAGTACGTTGGTGGATAAATTGTGAGAGGGGGTCGGAGAGGAGGACCATTTTCTAGTGAATCTGGGACAGAAGCTGTAGTCTGTGTAATGGGAGGGAGACTCTTCTCGATTGGTGGTGAAGCCAACGGAGTCTTTGGGAGGGGCTTAGAGACCGATTGATAGAGCGGTGGAGGGGCCGGCCGTGATGAAGATTGAGAGATTTCGCTGGCGGTATCTTCAGTATTCGTTTGCGTATTAGGCTGCTCGGTGTAATAGCTTGCAGCCAAGCTAGGCAGACGGTTGAAGATGCTCTCTGAAAGTCCCAGTCCAACAGCCTCGAACTCAAAGTCACCAATCTTTTCGATAACCTGGCGCGTCTTGCCCACACAATCACCTGCAGATCGTACACAGCTGGTCGCTGCTGCAACTAAATGTTTGCCCTGATCTGGCATGAGTACATGATCGCTGCCTTCAGCCTCTGAAGGGGTGAAGAGATCTTGAGTAGCTTGGACAAGGTCTCCAAGGCGGTCTTGCATACTGTTGCGAGCCTGCTCAAGTGTCTCCGAGCGGCGTGCGTCTCGCTCCCATACTTCATCCACCACGACAAGTAACTGGCGACATGCAGCTACCGATTGCTGAGTGATGACGAGAAGTTCAGAAGACGACCTGGACTGCAAATGGAGGCCGATGAAAGAGCCAATGTATCCAAGAAAAGCATCCTGCGCGGCCGAGAGCTTTTCAGATGCCAGGCTGTTCTTTTGCGCAGGGATGCCTGATCTCATGGAATATGACAGCCTGTGAGACACAGAAGCGCTTCGGGGTGGCACCAACTGGATGGCCGGCACAGCATCGCTTGGTTGGGAGGGATCCTGCACCGTGGCCTGGCCGAGTTCGTGGGCGGGGTGGGGGTTAGGGGCGGATTGCGCGACGCCGGTCCCTCCAGACGATACGGAATGCGCCTGTTCAGGCAGCAGGATAGATGAATTCTGCCCCGCGGCCAAATCAATTTCCTGTGGTCTAGATTGTGCGGCTTCGTGGTTCGTGTTTTCTTCGACGGCCGATTCGGTTGGTGGCTGTAGGGGCCGAGCCCTTCCCTGTTCTCCAGCCGCCGCAGCACCAACGTCCTGCGCAGCCACGTCTTGCAACCACACGTCGAGGAAGCGGACTGCTCGGGTCACCACTTTGAAGGCCTTCAAGACCAATTCGTCCAACTGGTTCTGCAGCTCTTCCGTGGATGGCTGTGTCTCTACGATCTCTTGCAGGCGTTTTGTCGACTTGACGAATGATGAGAGGTCGCTTAGCAATCCTTTCCGTAGTCGGCGGATACCAACATGGCCCTGCACGACACCTGCATCTCGGTTCAGACACCGCGTGCATTGCTATGTGAAACAGTTCGCGGTTAGCAATCCGAGTCTTTGTAATTGATAAGGAAGAGGGCTGACGATCCCGCGGCGGGACAATGCGGAGATAAATAGGTGTTGGTTGTCTTACCAAGAAGTAGCGAACGGCTGCAATCATGCTCCTCACATAGTCTTGTTTCGAAAATAACTTCAAGTCATCTTCAAACTCAGAAGCCCGCAAGATATCCCACACCCGCGTTAGTGCACTGAGCAGATTACGAATGTATTCGTGATTGTAGGCCTCGCAATAGTTTGTAGGTATCCATCCACGCGCGCCTGATGCCAACAGCGTTCCATCAGCCCAACCATTAGGATGTACTGAGTGTACCAGAATCACGTCGCCAACATTGATAGGGACCGTAATAGAGGATTCTTCCTCCGCAGATGACGAGACGGTAGATGCGGGGTGAAAATTGTAGAAGGCGCGAAGAAAATTATGGAAGATAGCTCCGTCCTCGGACTGGCGGGTTTGTGGATACTCAGCGGCTTGCTCCGGTGTTAACGGGGGGGTAACGACGCGTGTCTGAGCCGCGGATATGAGCTGGTGAGTTTGGTCTTCTTTTGGCTTCTTGCTGTCATCCCCATGCTTCTCCCCCTTGACGATATTTAGCGGCGCAACCAATGCGCTCGCGCGTGTCGGGTTATCCATATCTTGTCGCTGATCTGCCATATTGATCATCGAGCCACGCCAATTCTCTGGTTTTTGTCTTCTAGGCCGCAAGCCAAATCCTCAAATTCGAGTGGACCATTGGAGACCACAACGACTTCTTGGGCCTGTCAAATATTCCGAAAGCCAATTCCTGGAATATTTCGCTCCGATGATTGAAAGATGGCTGCTGAGAAGTAGTCCAACCACAATATCACGGCCTCGATTCGGTGTTGGTATCAAGGTAGGTCGAAGTGAATATGATTGCGCTCGACCGGTTGACCGATGCCAATGGCTAACGAGGTCTCGGGTGCGATGCGACGCGCCTTTGGTTCCTTGCAATTGCTTCACAGTTCAATCGTCACACTGGTGTCCAGATATGATGCAAAAGCACGGTCCTGGAATACACGAGTGGTGTTGTGTTGTTGTGCTCTCCTCGTGGAATGTTCCGAGAAAGCAAAGTTTGGGGAATGTACTGAGTAGACCCTTCCTTTTTCTCCAGCCAAGACGTCAATGCCCGACTTTCGTTCCAGCCGGTCAGTGGTGACGTGAAACTTGGCTCAGTTGCCGCGTGGGAGGGATTCGCAGAAACAATCGAGCCGGGAAGCGACGGTAGCAGTTCTGCTTGTTGGCAGGTTCTGCAGGTGAATGGAAAGATGTGGCCTGCTTGACGCAATGGTTTCAAGACTGGTGCGGATGTCGTGCGGTCGAGGCGGTTCTGAAACAGTTGCTCAGGCCCCGCCTAGAATTGCAGCAGAGAGCGGGGAGGTGACGGAAACCAAACGGGACAATCTTGAGGTGACGAATGTATCAAGTCAGGATTGGGGTTTCGTCCGAAATGCCCGAATAGCAACAGTAAGAAGGTCGTGGTAGTTAAGGCAAGGGTGTTGCCTGCCTTTGCTCCGTATAGGAGGATGCAGTCGCTCCTGTGCGGGGCCTATAGTGAAAAATGTTTAGCAATGCGAGGTGAATTAAGTGAGTGTGATAAGGCACATGAACGAGGCGGAAGGAATGTCGCGACCAAAGCAGTGCTCTTCACGGCAGGCACACAATCGCGCCTCGATGGTGAATGGTGATGCAAGGTTGGGAGTCTGGAGAAAGTTAGTCGGCTGTTCGTGGAGCGACGGTAAATGTTCACCCCGTACGGCACGCCGCACCTCAACTCGAGGGCGCCAGGACTCCAGAAGCCGGTCTCTAGGGTACTCCTCTAGGTACCTTTGGGGAAAGTCACTCGTGCCACACTGCAAGGATCACGATGGCGCGGGCAGGGGAGCAGCACAGTTTTGGGAAAGGACTCCACTTACGCCTCTTCCGTCAGGAGAAGTTGCTGTGCAAGGGGATGCGAATCAAAGCCCGAGCTATTCACCAAGGCACCAAGGCTCCGAAGTATTCGTACCTTTCACTTATCAATCTACTTGGTGTTCTTCGCGTTTATAACCAGCGCTCTTTCCCTTCACCCTCACGGCACTGTGCGGAGTATTGAATTGCAAAGTCAATTCCGCGAGCGGCAAGATTGCAGGCGCTTGCTGGCCACGTTCGACCGCCCAATTCGATCTGGACGTACAGTACATGGGATGCCGTCAGGGTACAGAAAAACGGCGTGCAAGGGCTACTACCGTTAGGGTATGCCACCGCGCCGTTGAGGGCCTGCACTATTACCGCATCCCGGCCCCATCTTTCCCCTGAGTAGCCCCGGATGATCTTGAGCCATTCATACGGGCTTTCGTGTCGCTAGGTCGTTGTACTTCCTTTCACATGCCCTGCCATTGGCCGTTCTGAAGCGTCAATGGAAAAGCCAATTTTCATTCCAATATTCCATGCATTTGCTTATGTCGGTCTACTTCCCCACGAGCCGCGTCCCTTTTTTTTTTACGTTCTGGAAGACATGACCGTTTTTGTGCGCAATGCTGCCGATATCAATGGCAATACGTATCCGCCAAAAAGCACTCACGCCGTGCTGCAGCCTCCACGGCCCGGACGTAGGCCCAGATCCGCGGCTCAGGGAGAAGCGGACCAAACACCTTGCGCTTGTCTCTTGGCTTCAGCGGTCTCTTCGCGTTACCGGTACCGCGAAACAACTAGCTCTTACGATTCATGGTGATCATACGTCAAACATATCAGGCGTCGGTGCATCGGCGATTCTGTTACCGCAAAGCAAGCGAGCTGATGCGGCTGCTCTATGAACATACAGTAATTGCGACTCGGAGAAACTATCCTCTTGAACTAAGACCTTTATAACAACCGAAAAGTTGGTGATAGGTACTAGTTACCACTACAGAAAAACCTACCAATCCGTGTAAAGAGAATAGAAGCGAGAGTTGACTAGTTACGGAGCTGCCGGCCTCATTATCTGGATTCAGAATTCACGGTGGAGCCTCGATATAACGCAGTAAGCATCAATTCACTGAATGATTCGAGAAGTGTTTCAATACTGGTGGTACGTCTCTGGCCAGGATCACTCGTTTATGCAGCTCTAAGGGAGACCTGCTGCAGATAGATTACAAACCTCTGCAGTCCTGTGAACTGTGGCTGTGGCTTCTGCATGGGAGTTAGGGCTGTTCGTGTGGCTGCATGGAGCACAACTCGTGGCGTTCTGCCGGTCTTCTACTAAAAAAGAAAGCATCCTTGAATTTCCACCACGGCCCGACAAGCCAAACCATCGCCAGACAAATATTTGGTCTGTGGCTATTACGTAGAGTAGAATGAGAAAATTTTGCCTTTCTCGTCGGCCATTGATGACTTTCAATGTTGACCGATGAGTTCGCCCGATATTGAGCTCTTTCCATGAACTTGCCATCTGCTTCTGGAGGGTGGCTCGCTGGTACCCTATTCAGGCTTGTCCTGCATAAGGCAGGGTTGCTAGGATCATCGTCCGAATCTCGAGCTTGCAAGCTCTTGAAGATCTCACTCGGAATACTCCGTAGTTCCCAGCTTTCCTACTCCGCAGAATTGCGTGCTACGTACGATGTACACGTATCTCGTAGGCCTCTACACAGCATCTCGAATGCTCTGTAAGAAGAGCGGCTCGGAATGTGCTCAATGTTTGGTCCAGGCGCGCCAGGATCGTGACCGACTGCCAGTCGTCAGAAAGCTTATCGCTACTCCCCGCCCGCTACAGGAGAGTTTGAGAGGGAAGTCCCTGCAACACTAGCTAACGGGATCGTACGAGTAAGCATCAGAAACGAGGTGAAGACTTACCGCAAGACGTGCTCTGCAGCCATCGCTGCGGCCACTCTATGTCCCTTTCGCATTCATGCTGTGACAACACGCGGCCGATTGTGATTCCACTATAAACAATCAATATCCTAGCACATCGAAGCACGTCTCTTTTAGGATCAGTACATGCTGCAATTCTCTCTTTCCATCGTCTACACTTGAAGATCGTCATTTCTCTATCCAATCGAGTTCTCTAAAACCCATCCAATGGCTCTGAGAGCTTCTTGGCAACATGTGCCAATACTTCTCCGAAGTTCCCCCAAAGATTCATTGCGCTGTTTAAGCATGCGCATGCGGCGTGCAGGTCCACACTTCGGCTGCCTCAACCTGCATAAACTTTTCCTCCTTCTTGTATGATCGGCGCCTAGTACCACTAGCACACTCTAAATCTGAGCTTAACTTTTGCATGACAATCACCACCATCACATCCCACGAAGCCAGGAATAAAGCGTGAGCCGTGCTTCGGATCAAGGAAGACCTGCAAGGTTCATGGGAGAGAGCTTACCCCCGTCCCGTCCCGAATCAACGGCTTGCTGCTCCGGTCGAGCCTATCACCGTCAGCGGGAATAGCTAATAGCCCGGCCTTTCGATCCGGTACGCTAAGGTCAGCTTCGGCAGTTGCCTAGTGTCATTGCTGTCGGGGGGAGCCCCTCTACCCTGCGGGTTTCGTCAACAGCTACTCGTCAGTCGTAGTGGGATGAAGAGTGGGATGAGGAAGAGTTTTAGTCCTTCATAATTTGAGTTTCAACCCGACTTGCATGTGAAAATATCGTCTTGATCAAGATTCTGAACAATTGGGGGGGAAGTGGGAGATCTGACCGGAAGAACAGCCTTTCGTTATCGTCCGACATAGACGGCAGTTTGAGCACGCAAGACGGAAAATAAATATAGGGCTTTGACGCGTCCCCTCAGGTTTGCGGAGCTTCCCCACGATTTTTGGATCGACCGGCGCTTTGGCGGCACGATAATAGGGCTCGATCATTGTATCTTGTACAGAGACTGCTTCTGATGTGATTGCTCTTGATAGTTGACGCAAGCCATCGTAGCCCAGACCTTCGGTACCATAAATTTGATGTTTGAGATACCCCCAGGCAAGTATTCAGTACAAATCGGTTACAAGACTCGGGGATTGGAACTCAATTTGGGTTCAGCTCCATACAGAGGCTTGCCCCGAGGCCCTGCTGTAAAGTCCCTTCTGAGCCTCACATTTCTTCTACTGTATGATAGGGCCGAGCGTACAGAAAATCTCTCAGCCCCTCCGGTTTCTCTAAGCGATCGGTCTTGTCACGTCGGTCGCTTCGAGAAGTGAGGGATTGTGAAAGTCTTGACGATCGAGCTTTTAGTAGTAGTAACCCACATTGAACCGAGCTGCATTCGCCATTTATCGGACGAGCCATCGTCAAGTGAATTTCCTGGAGCAATGGTACGGAGCATCATATGATGCCGGGTATTACAGCCTTCCTGTTACCCACCTTCTCGGCGCCAAATTTCTCCACATACCTGCTTCGTGTTAGCATGTCTCCGACGCCATTTGGCACCACAGAAATCATTGAGGTAGATGAATTGAACAGCTCACTCACCATCTCTTTCCCTGCAACGCCCTTGGCAACATGGTAGAAATCTCATTCAGCAAAAACGTCCTCGCAGGCACGCAATCCCACCCGCCAATCATCCAGAACCCAGCCCACTCCACCCACTCGCACAGATAATGCGCGTACAGCACAAACCCAAACAGCCCATTCTTCGGCAACATGTACACCTTCTCCACACCCTGCATCTCTCCCTTCCCCTTCCCCTCCTCCCTCCTCTTCTCCGCTTCCCTCTCCTGCTTCCTTGCCGCAGCCCGTCGAATCTCGCGTAGGTCGTCGTCGTGATAGATGTTCGCGAGGAAGCTCCAACCCCAGATCACCATGCCGATTTCGATAGTGTAGAGGCGGCCTGCCCAGTCGTACACGGTAGTGGGGCCGTGCCCGCCGAGCCAGCCGCCGACGCACGTGGCGTTGATGAGTTGGAAGGACAGGGCGGAGGCCCAGACGAAGACATGGGTTGGGGACATGGAGGGGTTGAGGAACGGGGAGAGGAGGGCGCGGTAGAGGTAGTGGATTGTCTGTCAGGCGCTCTGTCAGTGAGATGTAAGGATGCGGTTGTGATGTGGGATGGGCACGGGGTGAGGATGGGAGGGAGAGGTATAGGAAAGGCGTACGAAGAGGCCAGCCATGGTCCAATTCCCCCATGGAAGACTCCCTAGCTCTAGTTCTTTAGGGAGCGAGTACATGATGTACAGCAATGTGATGAAGCCGGGCGCTTCCATTGTGATCCATGCGATTTTGCCTGGGATGTTCCAGCGCGAGTCGACCGAGGTCTTGCCTTGTGGATACCAGTCGATCACCCATTGCGCGGCTGAGAACTGTGTAGGTTGATGTTAGATTTGTAGCTGTTTTGCTGATTGTGCACGCGACTTACGAGGGGAAAGAATTGCCAAAGAAAGGTGAGTAGCTCCCAATTCTCACGCGATGGCGGTAGCCAGCCCTGGACAAGGACCATGTTGTGTGCGGACTAAAGCTCTTATCGCAAAGAAAAAGCTTGGCGCGACTACTATTCTGTCTTATGATGCGATTTTT
This sequence comes from Trypethelium eluteriae, assembly GCA_021030925.1. NCBI lineage: Eukaryota > Fungi > Ascomycota > Dothideomycetes > Trypetheliales > Trypetheliaceae > Trypethelium > Trypethelium eluteriae. The sequence goes on from JAGFMJ010000088.1 coordinate 18,588, forward strand.
CTCGAGTCTTTGGTGTGACTCTGCTCGAATTTTTAGTGTTGCTTAATAAGACGTAACGTCTGAGACGGAAGCGATGGAGGGGATGGGATGTTCCAGAGGGTTGTTTACAATAATGTCGTCATTGTAGTTCCAACGCCCTACCGAAGTCAATGCTGGGGGTGAGCAGCTATATGAGACACAACGCAAGCAGCTTTGTTAGAAGGGCGTAAAAGTTGAGACATACTAATCGGTGGTTAGGGAATAATGTTGCCTGATGCAAAGGTTGAATTCAAGCTACCTCAACGCTCATTTATCAAAACATCCAACTCAACGACCATGACCCACTGCGCCTTTATAGCGAACAGCCAGAAGCCAAAGCAAAAACGCCACCAAGATGCAATTGACGCCTAACTCAAGAATACCTGACAAACAAACAAATCCCACCTCATCCTCTAAACCCCTCCCTCAACTCCCCTCGACAACCCCCTCCCCAGCCTCGACCTCCTTCGCAATAACATCATACCACCGCCCATGCGCCTTCCGATCCACCTCGCTCACCCTCCCCAACACCTCCACCATCCACCCCACCTGCGCCCCAAACTCCGGCAACGCACTATTCGCCAACCGCTCGCTCGCCGTGCTCGCCGCCCGCACCCGCTCCCCGCTGCTCGACGCGCTCACACGCACAAGGACGTGCCCCTTGAGCCGCTGAAAGAGCACCCGCATGAACGGATCGCTGAGACGGCGTCCGCTGCTCGCTTGCGCGAGAAACCGCGCGATCGCGCTGGAGAGCTGACTGCGCGTGGCGGGGGGCATGGCGTGCGAGGACTCGAGGATGGAGAGGACTTTGCTCGCGACGACGTTGGGGGCTGTGGCACTGCTGCTGCTGCTGTTTGTAGCAATGGTGGTGGTACTGTTGTCGGCCGAGTTGTCGGCGCTGTTCTCGTTGCTGCTGGTGTACACGTTGTCCTTCAGCAGCTCCCACAGCCGGGCCGACTCCGGCTTCCACTGCGAGCGGGTGTCGCGCTTGAGCAGGTTCTTGGCGGTGAGGAGGATGGCGCCGATGGTGGTGATGCGGAGGGTGTCGGCGCGGATGCGCGTGAGGCGGTCGCGGTCGAGGTGGAGGGTCTCTGGGAGGTCGCTGTCGGGGAGGGGCACGGTGGCGATGGCGAGGTCGACGAGACCGCGAGCGTAGATTTTGAGGAAGGTGGGTCTGTCGGCGGGGTTGTGGATGCCCTCTGGATCGCGCTGGTTTGCTTCGGTGACGGCGTTGACGCTCGCGTTTCGCCACCAGTGGCGGGTCTTTTGGAGAGTGGCGGCGCCTGTTTCAAGATCGGAGGCGAACGCTCGCTGCTCGTACCCTGAGGCTTCCCGCAGGAGCGTAGGTGCTGCCCTGGTCAGGAGGAAGTTGGAATAGTCGAGAGATAGTAGGTCCACGATGTGCAGGACTTTGAAGAGCTTGTCGATCATGTCCCCAACGTCCGCACCCTCTCGAGGTAGCTCATCGACGACTGCCTTCACCTCAGCATCTCGAAAGGGCGCGCAGAGCTTTGGTAAGATTGCGCCCATAAAACTGAAGAATCTGTCGTATGAGAAGACTCCCTGCGTGGCTTGCGTTTGAATGAAGCCTGGGTCAAGAGCTTCTGAGATAAGGTTATGCATAGAGTTCCCAGGTTGAAGCAGTCGCAGAAGTTTGCCACGAATATTCTCTGCCATGGCCACAGTCCATGCAGGACCTTGACCTTGTTCAATACCCTTTCGCATGCTATCACACAGCTGACGGTTGAAAGCATCTCGAATATCGGACTGTGGGGAAACGTCAATGCGGTATTCTTTGTCGATGGATAATTCGTGAACCATGACACGGTTGCTTGGCAGTGGCGAAAAGATTTTTCCAAATTCAGCCGTGAGGAAATCGGCATCATCGTCCGTTTGTTTGCTTTCATCGAGTTGAGATACTGCCTGAGCTGCCCCTTCGGAGTTCTCCGCTGTCTCCGGCCGAGTCTCGCAAGTGGAATCCACAACAGGTCGTGGTCGAACATCGCCAATAGGTCTACGTCGCGCACGCGCTCTTCTGCTCTCTCTAATAGCTTTCTTGATCAGCGTGGTTGCTTGATCTGGTCCCGCGACCTTTTTAATCTGACTGAGGAGCATCGTCTGGTTCATACGTATGCCCTCACGATAGTCATTGGCTACTTCGCCTTGGCTATCATCCTTGACTGTCTGCCAAATAGCGTCGAGTTCGACGAAAGAAGCTACCATGGTCTCGATTATCGTTGAGGCGTCTTGCTCCTTCCATGCATTGAAAGCCGTCAAGAATGTATTGTACGCCTGTGAGAGTGCTTCGACCTGGGTCGGAGGCGGCCTGAACGCGTTATTGGATCCACTCTTGCACATGACTGCTTCAAAGCAAATAAGCAGATCTTTAGCTTTGGTTATGAGGTCTTTTTCCAGGTGTCCATCTTTGCTTAGCACCGCTGCCGGATGACCCAGAATGATGTATGCAGTCAAAAACATACGAATTGCTGTTCTATCGAGATTCGAACCAGACTCTGGATCTTGCAGTGGGAAGAGAGAAAGTAGCTTGGCTGTAATATCGATAGCAGTGTCGCTCTTGAGCAGGTTGGAGACTGTCTCGAACTCCATTTCACTGACTCGGTCGATGGACAGACCGAGATTTGTAAAGGCCTGTAAAGCATTCTTGCGATATCTCGATCGCCACGCTCGCTGTATGCGTCTCGCGGCCTGCTCTTTGTCAAGCGTCGAAGTGGGTTCTTCAGCAACTTTCTTTAACCCAGAAGGGCTACTTGTAGCTCTCGCCCTCTTGCCATTCTTCTTGTACTCCAATCGTCTTCGCTCTGCCTCCGCATGCTTCTCCTCCATCTCCAGACGAAACCTCCTCTCTTCCGCTGCTTTCCGCTCCTTCATCTCCTCCGCCACTTTCTTCGCTCTCTTCACCTCTTCCGCACATGCTGCTGCGACCTGAGCCAAGTATTTTTCCCGTGCTTGCTGTGCAGCCAGAGTCCGCTCCTCGCTATTTGAAGCCCTCGTTGCCGCCTTGGCGAGCGCGGCCCGCAAGCGGACTTGTTCGGCGTGCGCCGCCCTATCTGCCAGACGTGCCTTTCGGCTTTCGATAATGGAAGCGCGTCGAAGGTGTTGCGCAACATGCGTGCTCTGGCAGGCGCTACGGAATGAGCGATTGGAGTGGTGGGAATGATTCGAGGAGATGGAGTTGCGACGCGAAGAGGCAGCAGAGGACTTCCGACGACCAGTGGTGGAACGGTGGAAACGTGCTGCGATACGAGCTGGCGGAGTGTGAACGGGACCGCCGTCGTCAGACATGATCAGGTCCAATTCTTCCGGGATCTCATCGTCGACTTGGTAATCCGGTAACTCGCCATCAGTATCGATGTTGGTGGCTTGATGGGACATGGCGGAAGTTGATCGATATCGAATGCTTCTCTGGAAGGCGTATTGTTTCAAACGATTGGCTTGGCGAAGGTGTGAATGCCCGAGAACAAGGTAAGCTCAGCTCGGAGTGTATGAAAGCGACCGAGATGGTTTCCGCGTTCACGCGACTAAGATACGCCCCGAAACGAATGAATGAACGTGAAATTTGAGAAAGATAAAGTGCAAGTACGTAAACAAACCGCGACCTTGGGCTGAGGGCGTAGCCTGCGCCGTGGTAAAGCATGAAAGTGAAGCTTGGAATCGCGGGGGCTGGTGAGAGGAACGGAGAAGTCGCGCCAGTCTTTCCGGGATGACGGAAGATCAGCTTTGGAAGATTCGAGGCGGCGCCCGCGCATACGCAGCAGCTTCACCTAAGCGACTGGTGATCTCCCACAATGATCCTCTGCCCTATGCAGCCTTACCAGGACGTTGACCTATTGACGAACACGTGTTGGCAATTAGCTATCTCCTGGTCCTGTTTCTGTCCTTCCTGCCCGTTTCCGGATTCGGCCCTTCGTTTGTAAAGAACTTCAATCTCGGGTCTGGGGCGCGTAGTTGCAGGGTACAATTTTCCACAATATTCATTTACATTTTAAATTTTAGGCTTTAAATACAGGCTCTTCTTGTTGCGTAAGCATAAGGTGCCACGACTGCGCTCTTCCCACTCCAGATCGGGTAGGTATAGCCGCCTTAGATATTAACAAATGAGACAGTACAGGCTGAAGAGCCACCGAATATGTATTTCCGAAAACACGCCACCGAAGGCCTGTGCAGCGCCGAAAAGCATTCCTTTTCGCCATCGCTGTTTTCGCCCATATGCAGAGGGCTGCATGGGAATTGTCTATCAGATAAAAAAGAAAGCTCGTGTCAAAGGAGCGGCATGGCGTCGTGATTCTCGTGAGAGAAACAGCCGTTAGCTATCATAGCTCATGATGCGTAATCAATATTTGTACAACAAGAATAGAAAAACCGGAGTCCGGCTTGATAGATGTCATCGAAGACCAGCAGAGGTTGACGTCTTGTTTCCCAGTAATGGGCCCGAAAACTTGAAATCAGAGAAAAACTTGAGAAAATTGCTTTTCTTCGCAGGTTTCGGCTGAATCTGGGAAGCAATCTGCACCATCGGCCCGACGATATCCTCGTCCCCGAGCTTGGGAAACTTGCCTTCGCTTTTCGGATCGTTTAGCGTCGGCATCTTAACGAGGGGCGCAGGTTCGGTTGGCGTGTTTGCTTCGGGAGTGTATCCACTTCTGGCGGCTGTAGCCACGACGAGAGAATGATTGGTCTTCCAGCAAGCATCAATTTGTGCCCATTTCTGATTCGTGAGCTTATACGTCTTGGAAGTGGTTCCGTAATGCTCGCCAGTGCGGAGTTGATGCTTCATGAAGTTTCGTCGCGCCTGTTCCCAGTCTTCAAGCAGACGTCTGCATGCTTCTGCATCACAAATGTCAGGCGTGTACGGCTGTGGCTCGATGATGAAATTGGCATGGCCGAGCTTCAATGACCACTCGTCGACCACATCAGTCATGTCAAGAGACGGTACATCACTCGAGGTTACCGGCTGGCCACTGCGAACATGGCGAAACGAGGAAATGGACGGTTTCGAGGACAACGGCGGTGTCGGCATGCCTGGCATTTGAGGAGTGCTTGCCGGGCTACTCGTAAATGAAAAGGACCTGGTGGGGTCTGCCACAGTTGGTGACTGCAAGGGCGACTGAACTGGTTCGTCCTTGATCTTCAGCTCAAGGACAGGCGGCAGGAGGGGAGTGGAAGCAAGTGCCTCGCGGTCAATTGGATCCTTCTTCGCCTTCTCGATGTCGATCGAAATCGAGGAGGATGACGACAAATACTCAAAGTCGCCATCTGTTTCGCTTTTAGTCGGTGTCAGTGGAGGCTGTACGGCGCGAGGCTCGGCAATTGGAAGGAGCGATCCAGTCAAAGAGGACGAGCGGGAGGCGGCGCGCGATGTTGGAACACTTTTGCTGCCAGACGTTGAGATAGTGAGAGCGGCTTTTCGGCCTTTCCAATGCTTGGACATGGACGGAAAACGTTCCACAAGTCGGGTAGTAAGTGGGCTAGGCGTTTCTTCTCTGGACATCCGTCGAATGGACGATTGTGTAGTCATGGGATAATCGCTGTCACTGACTAGGCTGTCGCTGAGGTCGTAGTCATACGAAGGATTGAACGGAGGGAAGGCCGACGGCTTGGATGAGCCGCGCTGATGCGCACAGGAATGCGTATCGCCTAGACGAATTAGTGGTGGGTAGTCTGGGCATTGGAACGATACTTACAGAGGCAAGGGGAAACATCATCGTCGTCTTCTAAAATTTCGAATTCGTCCTCTCGCTCGTGGGGCTCCTCGACGAGAAGTGGCAATGGTCCGTCTTTCTTAGCGGAGGTTGGCGACTCCAAAGAGTCGAAGGGAGAGGTTGCCGTTGCGGAGGCCAGAGACGAGTTGGAGCTCACATGGCGGAGATGGCCGCGCGAGGAGAAGACCGGGCTCACTGGCGAAGTGCTTTCTGAGTCTTGTGAATGAATGGATATGGCCGGCCCGGTGGCCATGAAGTCACAATTCGACATGGCGGCGGGGACCTGGTGGCGAGAATTGGCGAGGGCAATGTGTAGTGGAGGCAGCTTTGGCATCGCCGGGGCCAAGGGAGCGCGTCTCTGGTTTTATGGTACTGAGGATTGCGACAACATCCACGGCGGGCGGGCAATGCGTGTAATTCTTGGATAGGTGACGGGCTCGGCAAATCCGGGCAGATGTGTTCAGACTGGCGGCGGATCCGTTCCTGATTTTTTTGGCAGCGATGGCGGGGAGCAGATGGTCGAGGGAGTGCCACGACGAAGGGGAGTGGTGCTGTTTACTTCGTACTTGTCGCGAAAGGGTTCTGGGGGCGCTGGTGCTGCGGTCGCAACTGGGGTGCTGGGGTCCGCGTCAATTCCAAGCTCGGCAACGCCAACACCACACGTGAGCTATCCTCAACCGACCCAGGTAGCACCTGCGGCAGGGGCTGGTCGTGCAATGGCTCAAGACTGTCCAAGTAGTGATGCAGTCTAGACCTCCGCAGTCGCAAGTACGGGCGAAACGAGGGAAAGGAGTGGCAGTCGAGGCAGTGTGGCAGAAAGAGCGTGTGCTGCGGGTCGTCACCAGTTTCTGTGGGCAAGCAATTATATTATTATTTGGTCCGCCGAGCTCGCAAACCCAGGGCACCCCAGGTTAAAGGTACGGCAAGTCGAGCAGGGATGTCTCTGGGGCAGAATGGCGGGTGCTGCTGGGGAGCACTTGGTGAGACCTCTCGATCGGGCGCTGCAACTCTAAGGTAAGGCGTGAAGTGTTCCTGACCAGGGGCCTAACAGCACGCCTTCATGCTTTCGTGGCCTTCTTCACTTTCGAAACGCTCCATCTCACTTCGACTCTCTGTTGATGTACTCCGTAAAGCAAAAGACAAACATCTATGAGGTCTAAGCCTCTTCGGGCTCACGGCCCGTCCGTTTAGCCTCCCACCTCCCCAGCGACCTCTGTTGGGGTTGGATAAACTTTGCACGCCTCTCCCACGCGACCGCCGCATCAACCAACCCACGCTCCTCCCTACGGCTGGCTCTGGCCAAGCCGTGATAGCAATAGTAATCACAGAAACCACACGACAGCGCGTTTGTGCCATTGCTGTCGCGAAACAAGCACCAGACCTTCCGGTGCACCATCAAACCCCCTGTTTATCTGACCACAGGATTTCCTCCACGGTTTCCATCGAGATATCGACTGCTTCGATCCATGTGGAGAAAACAAATGCCGAGTCTGGGCCGAGCGAGCTATCTTGGGGAAATAGTGCTGACTACGAAGGCATCAGCGCTGCAGATTCATTTCATGTTGTCATTGCCCCCAAATGCTCACATTGACTTTTGAACAAGTGGAGCTTTAAGGCGCCGGCGCATATGAAAGTTTTTTTTTTTTCTTTTCGGCATGGCCCAGTAGTCTCCGGCCGAGGGAGGAAATCGGCCGATACTCGTGCTCCAATTATCTTAGAGAATTTTTTCCTCTTTCTAGTGGCGTGAGGCCCTAAACAGGCTACAATACTTACCGTGCGCACGATTGGATCCACCAGATCCTGCCCTACTGGACCTGCTTTTGCCAGCAAGGGAAATCCGGGCCTCCAGTGGTATCCAATGCTCTGCAAGACTGACCTCTACGTAAGCTGTACTTGCATCGCTTGCGTGTACACTCATGCAGCAACCGGTTCTGTTTGTAAGTAGGGAGCATGTATTTGCCAGCCGAATCTCAAGGGCATCCCATTGGAGCAACTTGGCCGGCAAACTTGGGCCGCAGGGCTGGGAGGCGCAATTGCGGTGATCACCCGTCAATTCCGTCCGTTGCGCCCGCCCGAGAGGTTACCGTTGCACCAGATCACTGGCTGTCAGAGCAATCCTACAGCCGCTTGCCCAGCTTGTCATGTCAGACCGAGGTACGCACTCGCGTCTGACAGAAGGAGGACGTCAGTGGAGTACAATCGTCGCCGGCAAGTCGATCGAGAGGTGCAGGCCACGATAGCGCGTCCCGGCAAAGTGCCAGGTGTGGAGATGAGAGCTATCTCATTGGCTGCTGTCGTTTCTGTACCTGACTTGTGCATCCCACTAGAAGTACATCCGCCCCAATCCGCTGCCCCCTTGATGAGCAAAGTCTGTCGAGCCGTCTAGCTAGTTAATAGTGAGCCGCTGCGAAAGCCTCGCGGCAGCCACAATCTGCCGGCCACGAAGCTTGCTCCTTTACACTGATGACCGTCGTCGCGCCCGTGATTTTGCCATGTTATGGAGGGTGAGCGCTGATTGACCCAACAAAACCAACCAGCAACCTCCCACTACACCTCTGACTGTTGCTTCAACTGGTTTTCTGTGCCAATTCTATGATGACCGTTCCTTCATCCGCCAACATCAGCGGATAGCTATCACAAGCCAACAGCTGACGAATGTGGGGAAAACGTGGGACAAGCCTGGCAAACGACCAGTTTTCAGACCCTCCCGCTGAACGGATTATGTTGGTGAAAACCAAGCTGGAAGCGAGAAATAGAGGTCTAGGCCTTTCAAACCACCGTGGTGTGGGGCAACAGTAGTCTCACTCTGAAGCATGGCGACTCAATCGATGTATTCAAGCCAAGGTAAGTCGAAGATTGAGAATTGCATTTCGCATCATGATCACGACGTCTTTGCGCATACTACACACCACACACGAAGAAGCAGTGGCACAAGACAGAAATAGAACCTCATACAATAGTATACCAAAATATCTTGCATTTGCAACGGAATGGGTATGCAGGCTGTTTCGTGGCCGGCGTAGTTGATCTACGCAGACGAAAATAAACATACTGCAGGTGTGCCAACATTAGGATTCTTTAGCATCCTAACGCAACATTGCGCGTACCTATTGCCCATCACCTGACCTGATATCGGTTGCTGAAACACAGCTGCATCGACATCTAACCTGGTAAAATGGAAATGGTTGAGAACCATTCATTCAACTCCGCTCAATTCCGCGACCATGACCAACGTTGTGTCCCATGATGCCAGACCACCGACTGGGGCTTCCTTTTGGTCAGACGCTCTAGAATCGATCAAGCTGCAACGAGTGTGCCAATCAAACCGTTGGCACTGGATCGCATCGATGCGCTCTTCCATGGTTGGCTGTGGGGTTTTGTAACTGAACGACCCCGCTATTGCAGCAACAAGGGAGTTTCCATGGAGTCAACCATGCCAAACAACTGGTCAAAAACGGGCTCTATCGCATGGAGTATCATACCTCTCTGAAGCATGCCTCACAAGTTCACAACCAGTATTTTTGCCATATCGCTTTCTGCTCCTCTGTTCCCTCAAACTTGCAGGACCAAGTCAGTCAGAGCATTCCACAGCATGGTTTGCAAGGGGTGTTGCCGGGGCGGGGAAGCTCACTTTAAAGTCGATCTTAATAATTTCCTGGAAGCCTTCTTTCAACGTTGGTTCGCGGTATCTGGACATGAACCCGGTAAACGCCATCTTGGGCAATATCGACCTCTGCTCTGGATTCATCTAGAGTTTGCCAATATGCCTCCAATCAGCTACAGGTACATTTGACGCGTCTTCCTCCGAGAAATCATGAATATTGCATTGCTGTTGGGGATATTCGTTGCACGCGAATACATGCATGATCAACTGCGGACGTACCAGGGATCCATTCAACGCTCTTACAACATCGTTGTGTTCGCATAGTTTGGTGGTCGCAGTAAAGAGCACACATCGTATAGGGATGTCCAACCGCCTGGATAACTTTATCCATTCACCCCTCGTATCGATGTCGGCATTTGTGTTGTCTGTGAGGATAACATGTCATCGTTACAATCGTGCGATTTAGGTGTTTCCGTGTACGGAGTGGCGTGCGTACCTACGGCCACGGACTTTCCCTCTTCAACGTAATCTGCAGCTACCTTGAGGCATCGGTCCCGCTAATGCAGCCTCGTCAGTCAACTCAATTATCCGGCTCTCGGAAAATTCTCGTACAGTCTTTAGAATATCCTGATTCACGCGCTCATATCCTGACGGTTTAAGATGATTCCAGTAGAACGTCGACTTGCCCGCCCCTGGTGACCCACAGCAAAGAACTATTTCAACGCCGTTGGACTTTGAGAACAGGAATGGGGCTACAATATCCTTGATCAGCTACCTTCTCGGGTCGATCGGACTATTTTCTACTTACTTGCATCCGTAGCTGCCGCCGCCGCCTCCCCGACGTACGTCGAAGGATCGAAGTCGCGCATGAACGGTTTCGCATCCTCACCCAAGAAGAACTCTTCCGGGGTCCTGAATGCAATGCCAATATTTGCAGCAAAGTTTCTATAAAAACGTTAATTCACTACGACGCGGCAAACAGGGAGCCGCAAACCTGTCCGAGCATGAAAAGTCTTTACTAATACCTCCTTTCGTGCTTCCCGTCCGCCCCCCGGCATCTCCGACGAAGACGGAGTTAGGCAGATCAATCGAGTCTGGAGCTTCAAGGTCGTAGTTCTTTCGTAGCTCTTCCCACATACCAATCCGTGGCTTACGATAACGGTCTTTCTCTGTAGCTGCATAGAGGGTGACCGGAAGGTCAAGCTGATTGAGAACAGCCATTGCTTTGGCCTTGAAGTCTGACAGTCGTTTCTGATCACTCTTAGATGTCTTCGAACCTGTAGCCAGGGTGATGCCAGCTTGGTTGCTAAGCACAAGGACAAGATAGCTAGATATGACAAAAATTTAGTTGGGTAAATATTGATCTTACGAGAAAATACCTACTCTTCAGCCGCCAGTCTCTTGATTGTGCCCGGCACGCTGCCATGCCACCATTTCCAGTCTGTGGCATCTTTGGCAAATTTCTTTCCCGAAACGGAAGTTATTAATGTAGAGTCCTGATGATGAAATACTGAGCATAAGGCCAAATGATGGGGAGTGGAATGCTTCTGAGGTAGAGACTGACAAAATCGAACGCGGCAATTTTTCTCGGTCTTGTCTTTCCCTGTGCCAATTCGCCGTGTTGACCAACCAGAAGAGTCTGGTCAACGATTTTCCACGAGACCTTCTCTGGCTCTTTTCTGGAAGCTGGCGTGAAGAAAGATGCGACCGTATTACCTAGATCTCTTTCAACCTCATTGCTCACTTGTTTTCTTGTATATACAGTGGCCTACTCGAGGTTGTCGACTGGATCTTGCGTTTCACTGGTGGCGGCGACACGCTGCCAGCTCCGGAGTTCAATCTCTTCATCGTTGGAAGCATTCGATCGAGAGAAAAAAGACCATAGCGTGATTTGCAAGTGAGATGCACGAGAACACAAAAAGATGCCAAGATTTATTTGAGAGGTGGGTCGATGAAGTCGCGATGTTGAGTCTTCGGAGGAGCGAGGTGCACGCGAAGTCACATGGTAGATAGAGTACCTGCTACCTTACCGCGGTTGGGGGGTTCCTTAACTGTTAATCATTACAATGTTATTTCAACTATTCTATTTTTACTTCTATTATATATAGCTAGTGCAAATACCAATTCAGCAAGTTGGTTCTACAGTTCCACTGATTTTCAAGCTCGATTTTCTCGACCTCAGACCTGCAGATAGCTCTAGGCAGAACAGCGCACACTCTTTCTCTTTTGGTCACACGTCCTCAACCTTGACAGATTCACTTTTCTTGCTTCTGGCCTCTGCCAGTTGTCGTCTTCGACGTTCATATCGTTCAATTTTTTCAGCCTTGCCTTTGTCCGAGGATTTGTACCTTTTGTTGCTGGCTTTCCGTGCATCGAAAGCATCATACGCCTTTTTGTGTGCTCCTTGGTCTTACGCCCTTTTCTTGGCCTTGAATTTATCAGAAGACATGTATCTCTTTCTCGTTTCTTTGCCTGCATCGAAAGAGTCGTACGCCTTCCGCTTGGCCTTTGGCAAAAGAGTCGTACACCCTTCGCCAGGCTTTTGCTGCGTCGGAAGAGTTGCATGCCTTCATGCAGGCTAAGCCGTGTCATCCGTGTGGTGTAGAGAATGACAAGATGTCATCCTCACCTTCTTTGATAAGTTGCGATAAGAAGCCAGTGAATAATGAAGCAATAGTATCTGAAGTAGCCTCTGGAAATTTGTGTTCCAAAAAAGATCTGGTACTCCAATTGACGTTGTCAGCAAAATTACCCTACCACCGAGGGGGGGGTTCCTCAACTGGTAATCAATACAATATTATTTCAACCTTAATGTCATGACCATGTTGGCCCATGTTAACACCGCCTTAAGATGAGCCAACATGGTTATAATTGCAAGATTGAGGTAATATTGTATTGATTACCAGCTGCGGAGCCCCCCGACCGCGATAAGGTAGTAATGAATTTTTTGGTACGATCTCCTTGATTCCTCCGTATCTGCGTCCACAATTTATGCAATATTCACTAAAGGTACGTTTTATCTCTGCTAAGCTTCCCAACAACGTCACTAGGATACTTGCGATTTAGGCATTCGACATTTCCAAAGGCAACATGTCCAACATCATTATCTTTCTCAACATCTCCAATTCGGACTCGGACTCTGTTCAATAAACGAGCTCTTTCCATTGCACTGAGAGTGCTACCTCCTGGGGGAAGCTTCATGTACGGGTTATCATACGTCATACTCGCGACATATCCCATCATGTCCGGAGAACGGCAAATGGCGCTCAAGAATGATCCAACAGCGCCCACAAGTAGCAGGATAGCAGAGCATGTCAGAAGCAGGGCAAGCCAAGCATAGTTGCAGACATACGTCTCGTAAGGGGCGAAGACGGTAGCGTTGGCGGGAAGGCCGAAAAAGAGGTTACCAACATTCGCCTCTGTCAAACTCTTATTCAAATAGGTGTCCGGGGAACCGAGGCCACCAGTGAATGATAGAGGCGAAAGACCCAGTTGCCAGTATGTGTTCATAATCGAACCCAGTCTAACGTTGAAGGTCTCGTATGGTACGTCCAAAATGCTACCCGGCGGACTGCTCGGGCTATTTGATACATACGGTGCTGCTATGCCCTGCAAATATAGCACGGTCGGTTGCGGCGCGTTTTCATTCTCGGAATCGAGAGAAAACCCAAGATGTTTGAACATATTGACAAGCTGCGTATCAAGTTCCAGAACGGTTAGATTCGGATTGCGTCCAGCATACTTGACAGATGGGCGCATCTTCGTGACTCCGCAAGTCGCACCGGTACAGTTGATCTGGGATTCTACATACGTTTGAGCCATTGAACAATTCCGAATGAGGACCCGTAAGCCAGAAGAGTCTGCATCTGAGGTCCATGAGCCAAATATGACGTTTCTTTTGTACTGAAAGAGGGGCTCTGCTCGAGTGCTGGCGTTTTGATCTGTAAAGGCGGCCGTGACTCGTGCATGCGACTCAGGAGTCAGGCTATCCAAATAGAATGTGGTCGATCGGTACCCATCCTGATTGAACGTCTGGTTTCCTTGCGTAGAATTCCATACAACTCCGAGATGGTTCTTCCACCATGGTGTAGTGTAGGAAGCGTTATATTGAGTAGGGCAGTCCAGGGAAAGATAAGCAGATTCCATACTAAAAAAGGAGGAATTCGCGGCCGTGTCGAGCCCAGCGACAGGCAAGCCCGCTAGGGACGTGAAGTTGTCAGATGATGTCAGATTGGCTGCCGGGACTTGTATCCACCCTTCACTGTCGCTTGTTGAACCGTTCAAGCGCTCTATCCAGGGAATACGGACATTACCCCAGATGTCCTGGGTGCTGCTCCTTTTCGCAGAGGGGGCTAACAATGCAGCATTGTAGATTGTATTTGCTGCCGTGACATCCGTTCCTGCGTCAGCTTGTGCAAAAGCTCCACTGTCCCATTGCTGTTGGCTCATCGACCCAGTCGGCAGGTAGGCAAGCGGTATGGTGCTATTTGTCGTCGCTATGGTCGTACTCAAGATACGTAAAGAGGCCTGACCACCCAGGGGGGATAAGGCCCAGAGGAAGAAAAGATGAGCTCCCACAGCTGTGAGCCTCCTCAGAAGTAGTTGGCTCTGGAACGTGCCCCATACTGTCTGGCTTGCCATCAGAAGCTCAAGCGTTCCGATTTGTGCTCCTCGCTCAGCGATATATCTTGCTATGATCTTGAGTGCTTGCCCGGCCACAGCAGCGAACAAGACTGGAAAGATTGTAGGGCCTAATTGGGTAAATTGTTCCACATTGCGACCGAAGCGACTACCGACACGCTCATTGTTCAAGTGCGCAGCAAGCGCTCCAAGGACTATGAACGCTATAGGTGCCAATGTCAGAACAATCCCGCAAACTGCGAAAAAGATGGAGGAGAAAGTAGGCTGTTTCAATCGCTGGGGTTTATCCGGCCATCTCGGAACGAATATCGGGTCATTTTCCGGGGAAATAGAGACTTGTGGATGATTTGGGAGGGGGCTCTCTGCTGGCCTTGTCGCGGCAATCGATTCTTCGGCATCGGATGGTCCTAACAAAACCTCGCGTGGATTAGGCTCATTCGATACGCCGCTGTACACCTCATTCAATCGGACGTGAGTAGGACCTGACCGTGCCTCTAGTGCTGGTCGCGAATCTTGAGTAGTATTAGGAGCTTGGCTTGTTTGAGGTTCTTCAAGCGATAAATTTTGGTGGGGTGAAGAACGTGATATAGTGGATGGCGAATGATGAAGTGATTGCATTACGAAAGAAACGCTTTGAAAGACTAGACAGTGCTGTAACGGAGAATAAAGCAGTGTAACGAGCACTTTTACAATGAAATGGTTTACGGCGCAGTAGCATCGCTTTAATTCGAATGCAAACTAGCTCAAGAGACCCCCGGGGTGACGAGAGGTGAGCCAGTCCAACATCCACTGGTAGCACATCTAGATGCTCCCAATCAGCGCTCCTGAATGATTGCAGTGCTGCATGGTTCATGGGACGAAGACATGAAGGTCAACAATCAGCCAATTACATCCCTAATCATGGTGCAGGAAGCGGCCTCCTGTAACGCTGCGCCGCGCTCATGCGTTTAGCCCTAACGCGAGCGGCCGGAAAGGCGTCTGATCGATTGAGAACGAGCAGAACAGCCAAATGAGCTGCCTTGTACGTCCAAGATCCAACGTTAAATGACACAGAGCTGAAAGCTGAAAATGAGTGGACCCTACCTCCATTGGTGGGAAAGATTGTGCAAGCGCTGAGGTCGGTGATCAAGCACGCTTCGGCTGTAGGCTGGCCTTAGCCGCGCTTGTCATCTATTAACTTAAATATCCCTCAGCATCCACCTTGTCTCCGCAGACTTTTTTATTCCAGCAGCTCTGTGTTCGTCTGGAAGCGATCATCACTCTATGTCTGGAATTATCGAGGATTGAGGATTACAGTCCGTTTGAAGATCGTCCAATTTTCATGCAAGTCATCAGCAAGTCATTCACCGTCGGCCGCTCCAGGTCGTTCGGCTTGCTAGACTTTGGCAAGCTTTGATGAGAAGCCCGAAATAGAGGATGTTTCCAATGTTGCCCAGGAATTGAAGGATTGCACTCGGATGGCGGCGAACATTTTTGAATTACTCATTCCTGGAAAGGCCCCGCCAACCAGATTAGGGTTCCCGCGCCAGCATTATTGCCGCCTCGCATGCCTTTACACGTTTCTCTTGTCAATATCCACTGCGAAATCGGATTCTACTCGAGCAACTCTAGATCAACAGCAAGACGAAATACTGCCGAACAGGACGGATACCCAAGGAAATCCCTCGCTTGACTACAAACAGCAGGGAATGCTAAGGTTGGGAAATGGCTTGGAAAACGGGGACGACCAACGAACGCAGCGGGAAGCTCTGGCACGATTGATATGGTTGAATTCTTTGTACGATCAAGGCATAGATGGGAGTGGTGGTAAAGGGGTAGATGAATATGGAAGAGAGGCAAAGTGGAGAGTGGTGAACGTGAGGGTTGAAGCGAGCTTGGATCTGGATTCAGCGTCGTTGTCGGCAGCCAACGTTGAAGTGTGAGCTTACCGAGAAGATTGGTCGGGTTAGGTGAGCTGAAAATGGAGCTTCCGAGAAAGGGTAAAAAAAAAAAGTCAAAAATGCAAGCTGCACCTGTGGGGGGACTGCAGGTAGGTAAAGCAATGCTTAAGAAATTGAAAGCGAAAACGATAATGGAAAAGTTGACACGCACGTTGAAACGATGTTGCCAATTAGAGTTAAGCCAGGCCCACGTCGAGGTGTAAATCCAGCAAGTAGAGAAAGAGGAATTGTACGGAGCATAGTCAATCTTTCTGTAGAAACCTAAGACCAGCCTCGAAGTTTGATCCCCACAATCTAAGGTTAGTATACGCAAATTTTCCGAACCCTAGGATCACGAGTGCACTCTCGGAAATGTTGTAAGGCTCAAAAGTGACGTGACATGCAAGTCAGACAGTCTGACTACTTGGACAGCTTACGTGATGCTGTACTTTGATAGACAGAAAGCGACAGTGCCAACAAGCCATGTCGTCTCATGAACGTTAATTGGTGAATTGAAAGACACTAGGTATATACATTGAAAACAACTTTCGTAACATCGGATCCTCTGCCGATTCCTTGCCCAATGCAGACTCCGCTGACAGTTTTGTCAGAATTTGAGGTACGACGAAGACAGCTAAACACCAGGTCACACTATCCAATCCGCTCAAAATGTTTCCCGCAAATGTCGCTAAGGCGAGCGCCAATAGGAAAGCAACAGTAAGCTTAATCGAACGACCAGGAGATCTCCTCGTGACCAGGAGCGGTACTGCCAATGATAGCTGTGAAAAGGTTCTGAGATAAGTCGAGACCGTTCTCGGAGCATCCTGGGCAGCTGTCGGTGACGACAGCAGGATAAGATTTGCCACCGTAGGTAATTGTGATTGACTTGCCACAGATAGGATTGTTGTTCGGGTTTCCAGCGGTCGTGTACTTTTCGAACATGGGGTAGTACAGAGCAACAATATTCTGATCCTCGGTGTTGGTCCAGCCACAAGAACCTTGGCCAACTGCGAAGTAGGTGGCCTGGCCAGTATAGCTACTGCCACTTGCGGCGTCACCACTTGAGATAGCTGGGAAAGTCTTGGGTGGTGAGTACAAAGTGACTCCGGCAGATGCTGGGAAGTTGGCTACCGCCCCGGAGCCACCAGAAGACGCGCTGGGAGCAGGTGCAGGTGCAGCGCTGGAAGTGGCAGGGGGTGGAGGCGGAACGTATGGAGCAGATGAGGAAGAAGTAGTCGGAGCTGGAGGTGGTGGGACATAGACAGAACTGCTAGAGGTCGACGTTGGGGCCGGTGGAGGAGCAACAGGGGTGCTCGTAGCAGCCGCAGTGGTAGTAGGTGCAGGTGGAGAATAGTGAGACAAGCCACCGCTTGGGTGAAACTCAGCAGCAGAGACGGCGGAGGCGCTGGTCGAAGAAGCGCCAACCATGACCGTGGTAGTAACACCAACAGTAACGACGTCTTCTACGGTGACGCTCGTCCAAACGACGTTACGCTTCTCAACCGGAGCAGCAACGGCAATGTTTGCCAAAATGGCAGGGATAGCAATGAATGAAGACTTCATTTTGACTTTTGTAAAATTCGTTGATCAGAGGTTGATTGAACTGCGATTTTTCCTCGAGAGCTAGGGATGTTCAATGGAAGGGAATTGACTAGCAATTCTGAGCAAAGAATGTGAAGTCTGTAAAGACCGAGATAGGCAATGCCTTGGAATGAAGGGCTTGAGATACTAGATCTCGTCAAAAAAGAGTGTGTAGGTATGAAAAGAATGTCGTGGACGCGCTGCGAGACGAAAGTCCGTAAAGAAAGAAGATGAGTAGAGAGCGTAGACTGCGGGATATTTGTAGGGGGCTCACTAGAGAGGAGCCAAGGAGTGCAGTCCGCGAAAAGCAGCAAACACCTGACAGGGATAACACTCAGCATCCCAGTCGCCTCTATCCCATAGAGGTTAGTATGTCTTAGCGGGACCACCGTCTCCACCTCCTTGGAGTCGGCTGGCTTCGGTCTCTTTGTGGGTCAAAGTCTCCAGTCTGACCCCCGGGCTTTATGGCTGCTCCGATCTCCTTGTCTTCGTCCGCCCCATCTGCCCCATCCATTTCTCATCTTTACTGTAGATCTTCAATGTTGTGCTGCTCCAATCTTATCGTCTTTGTATCTTTGTATCTTTGTGGTTTTTTATTCTGGTAATTGAGACGCATTTCGGGTGTCAGGGTTACGTACCATGGCCTTTCCGGAAATTTCGGCTGACCTAGCTGCTCTGAGCCTATACCGTGTTTCATGCAAAGCCGTCGCGAGGGATCTTCATCTGGCTTGCCTCACGTAGGTAGGTCGTCTGCCGGCCGGTGGCTGAGCGGTCGCTGATTGGCGACGATGCTCAGGTACAGCCGTCAAAAATCCTCCACGTTCTCTCAGGGGCCCATCCGGGGCTTACTGCACTCGATCACAGTAGGGTGGTAGGCGCAGCAGCGAGCTGGAGCCGTCGTGGCTTGATCCAGTAAAAAACATTTTCAGGGAATGGGCGACGGTAAACGAGCTCGTTGGTTGGTTCATGCTTACTGCCTGCCCCTTGCATTAGGTGGGAAATCCGAGCGGTGCGAGCTCGATCACTTTGTCGGTCAACAAAATCCTGACCACTGTGATTATGCTTCTTGATTTGCTGCTTGCATGTGGTGTGCGCGTCCCATACGGCCAACACGAGGCTTCACTGGTGTCATGGGTGTACCGACAGCCACTCTTTGGCTGGCAAACTCTGCGCTTGGCTTGACTAGGTAAGGAAAAGAAACCTCCGGAGTTCCTTTAGATTCCCCGTGCCATGACTAGTTTGGACGTCGCACGCGTTCCTCGTTCAGGTTGATGGTGTGGATCTTGTCTCTCTTCCCAACATTGAGTTAAAGTCGATAGCCAACATTCCCGGCGATTCCATTTCACATAGTTTTTGATCTTCTGTCAGACGTGCGTTTGGCACGCGAAAAATCTCGGACTTCAACAGAGTTTGTTTTCCCCGCATCTCCGATCTGCAACGAGACGGGATCCACCCGCTGCAGTCAGGCGGCACAGCAAGATTTCTGATAGGCAACTTATCGATTCTTTCCAAATCTGGGGTCCATAGAATTGAGGTTGCATAGGCGGTTAGGAATGTAGCTCCTTCCTATGATTCTCTTCTACTGTCGCTGTCTGAATAAGTCTGTGTGGATGTGGCGACCAGCTGGCGTCTCAGCGCAGTCAATCGGATTTCAAGGAGTGACTCTGCGTCAGATGCACCCTAGCGCTACGAAGCCAATGAAGAGTCGAAATCCCTTCACGCTGCCAGCGAAAATCAGTGGCTGAATTCTGAGCTATTAAGGTCATCGATGTGCTAACAATACTCAACGAGCAGCACAGGCATTCTAGGTCGCTAGAATGCAAATTGAACATGCAGCCGCGACTCAACAACGTCGTTTATTCTCCACAACGGATAGTCGGGAGACGATTTGGTGAATTGATGAATTGTTGAGCATTGCTACTATTAGACGCGATGCCCTGCACGTTGATTGGATAGGAACTGGTGCCCACAGGAATCAATGGAACTTGCAATACAGGATCGCAAAGCGATTGGATATGGTCACGTTAAATGGCTACCGGCGGTACCTGATGTTGATCGTCGATGTGAAACAAATTGTAGAGTTCACCAAGTCAATGCACACAACCCGACCCGATCCCTCGAGATTCAAACATATGAACGCTGGTAGATCTTATCACATCAGCGCGGCGACACTTCACTGAGATTCATGGTAAGTGTCACCAGTGTCATTTTAAAATCTTAATGGGGATCTCCTGGACTGTATGATGGAGGAACCCGGCTGTAGGAACGTGTGGCTCTTCCATGACTTTTATTTTTATAAGCCGTCCGAAAATTTATTCTTGTTCTTTGGCTTCGCCTCATTTACGAGCCTTAACTGCAAGTAGCGGTTGCCACGGTCGACAAACAAGAAATGAAGGACCTTCTGGTTTCCTGTGCTCCGAGACTTATGTTTCTTTTCGGGATTCACCATCGATGGCGATCCACTGTTCGGCGATCTCGGCATACGTGCAGAACTCGACCTCTGTACCAAATGCCTGTAGCCATCGCAGAAATCTCTCAACCATTCCAATAACATGTGCCATGCCGCTTGTGTCAGGGTGCAAGATCAGAGGGAAGCAGATCAGCTCTTCTTTCCGGTCCTCCGCCTCAGATCGGAGCCACAGAAAGCGATCCTTCCACATCTGCTCAATGACTCTCACATCTACGTAACCGTGTGAGTTTGCTGTGTGCGGGTAATACTGCAATGGCGTCGCATCCTCCGCATACCAGTTTCCTGGTATTTCGACCAAAGTTGACGTGGGCTCCTCAGTCTCTTTTGGCAAGGGATGCATCCAGTCTGCTGCCTTGGCCTTGGGTCCGAAGTTTATGGGCTGGATTGGCAATGGATTCTGAGGCAGGTAGTAGGGGGTGCTGTCGTGGTGGGTCAAGGACGAATCTTCTTATCATTAGATTGAGTTGCGTATAAGTTCTCGACGAATTGGTTCTCACCATATAGGAAGCCATGCTTCTGCAAAAGATTAATGGTGTTCTCGCGTAATTGATACAATGGTGCCCGATATCCGCGAGGTTTTTTGCCTGTCAAAGATTTTGCAAGTTCAATACACTTCTCGAGGACATCGCTTTCTTGCTCTTCCGTCATTTGGTATGCACCCTGTCGTTTTCCTGGTTAGTCATACTTCCTCGAACCTACCTTACCGCGGAGGGGGGGTTTTCCAACTGGCAAAAAAAATATAATGTTGCCTTGATCTTGCTGTTGTGACCATATTGGGTCATGTTAACGCCCCCTTAACGTGGGCCAACATGATCATAACAAGAAAATTGAAATAACGTTGTATTTATTACCGGTTGAGGAACCCCCCGACCGCGGTAAGGTAGGTATGTATTGTTTGGTGTGCAGTGATGCTTGTCGGAATTTTCGTACCTCATGTGAGTATCCATGTAGTGCTATCTCACATCCTGACTCGATAATATCTTTGGTCTCTTTTGGAAAAGATTCCATAGAATGGCCAGGGATTGCCCAGGTGACCTTGTTCGCTATATTTAATTTCTTCAGCAACCTGAGCAATCTCGGAACGCCAACTCTCGCAGAAAAAAATCCGGCACTGTAGTCAGCTAGATTATTTTCTGGAGTTTTACCAGTACCAAGCCAACCAGATACGGCATCAAAGTCTACGGAAAGAGCGATTTTGATCGGATGCGGTTTCGTGGACAACTGCTGTGGAATGGACATTTCTGAGGGCGATACCACCTCCCAGGATGACTTGCTTTGCTTGGCGTTGTCTTCCGCCATCTCTTCCTGCGTCCAGACAACCCTTCCCTCCATTCCCCCGTCGACGCTGAAGCACTCCCCCGAAATATGTCCCGCCGCCTCATGTGAAGCCAAAAAGGCGACTGTCTTCGCTACATCCTCAGGCTTCGCAATCTTCCTCAACGGCACCCTAAAGAAGAAGTCAGTATGCTGCCTTCTCCGGCTTACATTACTAGGACAAGAATGTCCGGGCAACCCCCAGCAATTTTTCCACGCCAGCGAGCGGACACTTTTTTCGTATGACTGCAATTCTCCGAAGTCAAGGAAGTAAGAAATCACACTCCACCTACGTCGCCTGTGCCTCCCTCCACATCTCTCCTGCATCATCCAATCTCCCCGCGATCAACCCCGTATCTACCCACCCCGGTGCCACCGCATTAATCCGTGCCTTCTTATTCAATCTCACAATCTCATTCTTCACCCCCCTCACCAATCCATACTGCAAGCCCGCCTTCCCCGTCGCATACTCAGCATGCCCAGCCTGCCCAAACTTCCCACACTCGCTCCCCGTCACCACGATCGCAAGGTTCGGCAGCTGCTGCTGTTGCTGCTGCTCCTCCTCCCCTTGCGCAGCAGAAGCCTGCGATTCCGCGGCACTGCGCAGGAAGTGCTTGATGGTGAGGAAGGTGCCGCGCTGATTGACGCCGTTCGTCTTCTCCCAGAGCTCGACGGGCAGCTCCCAGATCGGGTATGCGTGCGACTCGTCGGTGACGCCGGCGTTGGCGCAGAGGATGTGGATAGGGCCGAAGTGGGCGCGGGCGTGGGCGATGCTGGAAGAGATGGAGGACTCGGAGGAAATGTCGCCTTGGAGGGAGAGGAGGGAAGAAGATTGAGGCTGGGGAAGCGGACGGAGGTCGTGGGCGGTGACTTTGCAGCCTTGGGCTGGGAGTCAAGTGGGTTAGTGTGGTATGAAGCTTAATAAGTGGTACTGGTGGGTAGGTTACCAAGGAGTTCGGTGACAATGGCTTGGCCTATGCCTCCTGCACAGTACGTTAGGTATAAATAATGGGATCACTGGTGAAGGATCGTCTTACCTGCTGCACCTGTAACAAAGGCATGGTAGCCTTGAAGTTCAAGAAAGGTCATTTTGCGATCAGAGCAACTTCACAGGATAAGAGCAGGTACAACGTAACAAACTTCAAGCAAAGGGGAAGCTTTTCTATTCTTGAGATTGACAACAGCCATAATGACGTATGACTGAAGTGTCAAAATGAGGGGTAAATTTCAAAGCCTTGAGGGAGTTAGAAACGAGGGCGTCATTCTTCAATACCTATCGATGCCGAATTACTAATGATCCGAACAAGATCTTGGACAGATAAAAGCCATCAGTCCCGTTGAATGGTCTTTCAAATGGTGTTGGAACAGCCAAGGCTGTGCAGTATGATTGTCGGCCTCCTAAAAAGAAAAAAAAGGTTCGCATAAGTCAAGATATCAAGTTGTTCAACTTAAAGTCGGGTCGTTCCTGAGTAGACATGGCGGCCGCCCTGAGTGGTAAATGCAAGAAAGGCTCTTAGTAACAGAGCAGGACTGAAAATGATAGACCAGCCAAATTATGTACATACTTCGTCGGAGTAAACCGTAACAATAAGCTTCGAGGTTGTGAATAATTTTCCCATCCTGTGTTTGCATGAACATTGGCTTGTCGAATAAGGTGACAAAGAGGCTTTCCTGCGAGCCGGATTGATTTCCGGAAACAATGCTGTGTACCACAAGACAAATGGCTCGGTATATAAACAATCCTAGATGAACAAGATGGTTCGCCAAATAGCCTGACTGTTTGTAGTGAAGTAGAGTACGAGGACAAAAGTGTCCGGGCGATCCCCAGCAATTTTCCTGGGCCAGCTAGCGGACAATTTTTTCGTATGACTGTATGATACCAGCATTTTCAACTTCCCATCTGCGGTTTTTTATTAGCTCAGATACTCGGTCAAAATATAGTTCAGCTTAGAAGACTTCTGATTACTGTGCCCGCAAATCACTCTTTGATTGCTTTGGGCCATCAATACTAACTCCTTGATGTTGTTCAAATGCGTAAGGTTGAATAGATAGCCGAACAGCGCCGAAAGGGAAGTCTATCGTAACTATCTGCAGAGTTCAGTACATACAACAGGTGCTTTCTTGTCGGTCTGGCAGGAGTGTCTTCACGTTACGTTTGGAGGAAAGCCCTATAGGATGGCCAGGCCCGGTGAGCGGCTGTGCCAGATCACGTATGTATTTGCAGGATTCTTTACTAGACCTGTTCTTAATATGAAGCAAGAGAGCAGCCCTATCAGGCAGGGGCTTGGCTGGTAATGTTGGATTTCTAGACGTGATTGAACTCATACTCGGAATGGGTAACGAGTTGAGCATTGGAAGAATGATAACAAGACCAAGAACCGGTCGGCCCCTGAATCAGCAAATGAATACATTGAACAATGCATTTAGTAGTGCTTGAAAAAGGCACTCTGGCATTCTTGAACTTTTTTTTGACGTAAACGTGTGATAATACCGACAGAATTCTAAGTGGTGCGGCTCTTCCCGTAGGAAGTCCAACAGGATCTTTCCCTTCAGCTTCGGGATGCACAGCGTTGAGTCAGCTCGTACCGACGTCATCAGTTATTGCAGTGGCAAAGGTTGAGAGGCTTCACGAGGAGAAGGCGAGCGCGAAAAAGTCATGAGTTAGTAGGTACGAGACGAACTCGGACTATGCAACCTTGTATAGCACAACATCTCGTAACTCCGTACTTTAGTGCATATGGCGGTCGTCGAAGCACAGTCAGCGTCGTCTTCACCGCATTGGTGATAACGCAAGGGAGTGAAGTTTGAAAAGTATCCACGCAATGCTTGGACAGTTGTCTGCGTCCAGTTGCGAGCTTTTCAGTTAATATCGACGAAATTGATCGTCACATGTGTGCCGGTGTAGCGGGAGTCAAGCAGTTCTCTTGGGCTAATGTCGGTTGAGCAGGACAAAGTAGAGTTTAATTAAAAATCGAGCGGCATGGGGCAGAAACAGAATACCGCCGGATTGAGGCAAGAGCCGCCTGAAGTAGCCCCGAAGAGGCAGAGCGTCGTCAAGCGGGCTGACTTTTTCGTGTTTCGGTTGAGAAGATTGGGCGAGGGAGAGCGATTTCGCGCCATGGTCCCATCTGGGAGCGGCAAGCGACACGCAGGCTAATCATCATTATTGCGACGACCCCGTGCGGGGCCATCTCTCAGCATCACCTGAGTGGCGTGCGCTCGACAATAATCAGGTTTTTATTCAGCTGGGCCTGCCGCAATCTTCGGTTTCGCGACGAGCTTTGTCTTGCATTGTGGTGGAAGAAGCAGCAGCATTGATGAGCACGATTTACGATCCACGATCCCAAGTCCCCAAGTCCCCAGCTCCCCCAAGCTGCCGTGATTGAACGTCGTCATACCGGCTGCACTCAGGCCAACAGTCGGCATAGCGGCAGCATCGATCGCGTCAGAGCCAGGATTGGCGCGAAGTTGCCAGCGGACGAGCGTCCTGAGAGCGTGAAACACGCCGAAGGGGCTCCAGTTTTGTCAATAGTTCCCCCCTTAGCCAACCAGGCGATCCAAGGTTTCCGCTCCCAACCCTACCGATCCCCTTTGTTCGGTGCCCCAAAGCCAATCCGTCCAAGATCTCCTCCAACAACACTGTCGTCCACCTTGGCTATTCCTTCGATTTCACGGAGGACTCTCATCACATACAACATACCACCCTTCCGTCACCGACTGACATTCGACTTCTTGTTTGACATCGCGACCATCGACACTCGACCCATGCCAGTAGCCGCTCAGTACTAGGCTCCGATCCGCTGTACTCTCCTTTCTGCGCGACCAATTGATTTGGCCTCGCGCCATAAGTACCCTTCCTTAATAGCTTTTGCTCCTCTCACATAGATCGTCATGTCGTCTAACTCGACAGGTGAGTCTGCCACCGCTCTCTATCCCTTTCACTTCTCGAATCGTATCTCTAACCAGGTCTCCATCTTCAGTTCCCGCGACTGGGGAAAGTACTTCATCCATCGACACCACAGCAATTTCATCATCCGATTCTACATTAGCCAGCTCGGTCTCATCTACCAGCGCTGCCTCTCCCAGCACAACTAGCCTGGTAACCTCGTCGACAACCGCACCCTCTCCGTCTCGAACTACCAATATCGTCACATCCATTATCACTACCGGCCAAAGCAGCTCAGGTGCAACTGGAGGAACCACCGTTGTTGTCGTTACTACCACTGGCCCGGCCACCACATCTCCACCTGCCTCTACACCATCCAGCTCAGCTAGTTTGGCGGCGGCGTCTTCAACGACATCAGGCGGCGCTACGTTACAAAACAACGGAACTAGCTCGTCTTCGTCTAGTAGTGGCTTGTCAAAGGGTGGCACCGTCGCCGTTGCCGTCGTAGTACCAGTCGCCGTTGTAGCTCTCCTCGTTCTGGCAGGTATCCTACTGTGGAAGAAGAGGAAGCAGAAGAAGACCGCGGAAGAAGCGCGTCGGAAAGAGGTCGAAGAGTATGGATTCAACCCAAACAACGATCCCACTCTTCCCGCTGTGGCTAGCGAGTCCCCAGAAATGGCTGAAGACAATAGTGGGTATCGAGGCTGGGGCAATTCCACCGCTGCTGGATCGACTACAAGGAAAGCTTCGACTACTCTATCTGGTGGTATGGGTGGCATCTCAGATACTGGAAGCAATCCGGGCGGCTCATATCATAATCCTGGCTCCCCTGGTGGTGGTGTTGCTGGTGGCTCAGACGGGCACTCTGGCGACCCGCTTGTGAATAGCCGCCGTGAAACTCAGGATTCGGACAATCTGGGCCAACTGGGTGCAGCTGGTGGAGCGCCCGTTGCTGGAGCCGGTAAAGGTGATGTCCGACGAGGTCCATCAAATGCATCGTCGTCATATTCCGGTGCTGCACGTTCAAGCACGAGTGATGGCGGACCTATGCCTGGTACGTCACCGCAAGATTATTATCCCAATGAAAATCCGTATAGTCACGGTCCATATGGCGATGGCTCCTACGGTGGCTCCTATGGTGTCGGACAGGCAATGGGAGGCGAACCTGTCGTGCGTGATGTTGCTGCGAGGAGGAACACAAGGATAGAAAATCCAAGTATACGGCCGCCTCCTGGCAACTCGGGAATAGCACAAAATTTCTAAGGCTGACCATCTTTTAAATCATTTCACTTTTGTTTTATTGTGTCGTCTAGCGTTCTACGGCGTTCCAAAGAGTTAGGAGCCACTGTCCTACGGGGCATGCATATCGGAATATATTTTCTTTTAGTTTTCTTCAGCCGTCCTTTTTGGAGGTTTCTATCCTCATCCAATATCTTTTGGCATGTCCTTATCTCTCCAACATCGAGAACTGTTCTTTTCCCGACGATGTCTCGTGCCAATCCTCTTCTGATGGAGCATACCAGCTTTGTACATTCTACGCGTACGACACTCCTGTACATTATTATGAATATGTTTACTTGTCTTTCCCAATGACGCGTTCCTGTGCTGGATCGTCTTTCTCTAAGTCATACGGGCTTCTAATATCGCACTAATTTACGAACTGCTTTATCTGGTTGATTATGAATTTCTTCCCTTATCCTTCCCGTTGCAGTGGAGCATATAACATCGAGCGAGAACCAGATTGGGTGCACAATTGAGAGACGCAAAGGCGTGGAAATTTTTTGGAATCATTACGAGATCGGTAGCTAGGCATTGGTAGCTCTCGGAAACCTGAAATATCATCAATGAAGTAGACCATTCTTTATGTGAATCACATTTGTTCCCATCATAAGAGCCTAAATACAGCCTGCGACCGCCACTGTCCACTAGTCTCGACACAAACGAGCTGAATATAAAAGCCTCCACATGGTCTCCACATCCCTCGCATCTGTAGCACTTGTGTCTAGCCTGCTCTGAGTTACAAGCTTCGTGTACGAGAGTCGTATTGCCGGGATCGCCTCTCGGCCCTGGGAGTCGATACACCGATGATTGAAGCCTGAAATATTGTCATTGACTACATAACATGCTCTAAGCTGATGCAGATATGCAAAGGCCTTGGCTTCCCTCCACGGCCTTCATCACAGCAAAGAGAACCAGCAACTCCATGGACAAAGTATTGACAGTCTATGACCTTGGTTTCTCCTTCTTCTCCTTCCAGAGCGCTGAGAGACCGACACCAGACACCTTCACAACCTTGAACCGCACACCGGGAATATCACCTTTAGCCTTGCCCTTTCGTCCAAAACCGGCGAGGAGAACTTCGTCGTTTTCGTCTACGAAGTTAAGACAACCGTCGTTGGGGACTAGATGAAGGATAGTGTTAGCCGAATCAGCTCAGCTTAGCATCACTCGATGCCAATTCACGCTTCTCATCTTTCCACCAAGGATAGTTTGGTATGGGTTGATCCGACAGTCTTAGAGCATTCACGTACCGAAAGCAGTAACCTTCTTTCCATTCTTGATTAATTGCACCCTCACGCACTTCCGAATGGCACTATTTGGCTGCTTGGCTTCGACGCCAACCTTTTCCAACACAATTCCCTTGGCGTGGGAAGATCCTCCAAAGGGCGACGACTTATATGCCGTACCGAGAAGACGCTTCTTGTAGGACAAATCGGCCCATCGACCCTCACGACGATGGTTTCGTAGTTTGCGGGCTGCGTTGAGACCACGCGGCTTTCCTTTACCCATGATGCTAAAAATCTAATGTTAGAAATCGTGAGGCGCGGTGACTTGTAGAGCGAAACAAGTGGGGACCACTTACATAGACTATGGGCGGCGTCAATGGAGATGGAGGTTATAGTGACGAGCGATGTTGCGGCGTCCTTCCTCTCGATGTGCGAAATCTGCGTGTGCGATGATTGGCCCCGCTGCCGAATGCCGGCATATCTCCGGCAAACCCCCGCGGCTCAGATCAGAGCTATGATTTTATGCTTTGCGCTGTCCAATACGCCAGATACCTCCAATTGAAACACCAAATTCCTGACCCTGCACGATCTCAATGCAATTCCGTTAACCTCCCTCTACGCACCCACTAGAGCAATTCTACTCGCCATGGCCGACTCCCTCTCCAAAGAAAAACCTCCAACCTCCTCCAGCAACACCACCAGCACACCCAGCACCGCGCTCCCCTCGACCTCGAACCTCTCCTCCCCACCACCATTCCCCTCACGCCAGCGCTCCTACCTCGACCGCCTGTACCCGCCCGCCGCAGAAACAGCGGGGCTAGGTCTAGGCGTCGGCAGCAAGCCCGGGCTGTCGCACGCGCAGGGGTCGTTCCTAGGGGAGGGGCATGGGCATGGGCACGGGCTGCTGGACCCCGCTGCGAAGTCTACGGGACATATTGCCAGCGGCAGGGATGCGGGGAGAGGGGTCGCTGGGAAGCAGCGGCTGGATAGTAAGGAGGTGACGGAGGCGCAGTGGCGCGAGATGCAGAATACGCTTGAGGAGGTGGAGCTCAGCGCGACGAGCGGGGCGCATGTGTTTGGGACGGGGCATGCGGAGGCGTTGGAGAGGTTGCGGAGGGCGCAGGTGGAGTTGGCGAGGGCGTGGGCGAGGGGAGAGGGGGAGGAGGTTGGTGGGTTGGGAGAGAAGGAGAAGGGGAGGGGGAAGGGACCGAGTGGGAAGGAGGTGGGTGAGTCGCCGCAGTCGAAGAAGGGAGCTGAGGGGAGAGCTGGGAGGGAGAGAGGAGGGAGTAATGAGAGTGAGGGGACGACGCCGGGTGGGAGGAGTCAGTTGGAGGAAGAGGCGGAGGCTGATATCGTCTTGGCGAGGAGACGAAGAGAAGCAAATGATCGATACTTTCAGCGGGTAAACGCCGGGGTGCTGGATGTGGTGGCAAAGCTGGATGAGGTTGCAGATGCGATGAGAGGGGTAGAGATGGAAAGTAAAGAAATCTGGGGTGACCGGGATAGCATTGAGACGGGAAGCGTAATGAGTTGAAATAAGTGCCATACTTGGATTGGACACCAGAGACCGTTGAAAGTGCTAATAGCAGCAACATTTGAGCCTGCATTCCATGGGTATCGAACCGTCTATCTAGCTCGGCACAGCTGATCATAGTAAGTATCGGTAATCCGGACTCATATCTCCCATCTCCGTCTTCTCAGTTTCCGTCAATCCCACATTCGTAGCACTTCGATCTCTGATCCGATTTGCATACATGACACCTATTAGATAGATGACGCAGCTAATCATGCTCAGACAGACGAACGCCAAGCAAATACTGTACCCAGGAATATACCGAGGCGCGTCTTTGGCCAAAAACGCATATACCGCAATGATTCCACCTATATTTCCATAGCCAACCTGCCAGGCACTACCTACAGCTCTACGATGGTGGCCTCCCAGGTTCATCTGAAACCAGCAGACTACTACTGGCATCGCGCTATACGCCCCCATTGCCACAAGGAAAAGAGCAGCGTACTCTGTTTTGCGATACGCCTTCTCATAGACAGAAAGGAGTATAGCAAATCCAGCAATGCATACGCACATCGGAAAGATAGCGAAGGCGAACCGATGTCTGGTTTTATCCGAACCCCATGCAATTAGCATCGCGAATGCGAAGGCGGCGGCCCAGGGTGGGACACTGTGCAACTGGGTTTCGATGTTTGAATAGCCGTAGTTCTTGATAATGCCTGGTGAGAAGTAGGCATAGCCATATGCGGGCACAATGAGCCCGAAATACATGAATCCGCCTAGGATGACTTTATAGTCTTTGAAGACATTGCCAATATCCCGAAGAGTGATTGGTCTTTCCGCAGCACTGCGTCCCTGATCTACTCGAAGACGAGCTCTGACGTAAGCGCGCTCTTCCTCGGTGAGCCATTTCGCATCTTCTGGAAAGTCCGGGAGAAGGAAAAAGAATGAGATCGCGACGACGCAAGTCAGGGTACCTTCGAGGATGAAGATCCAGCGCCATCCTCTGTAGCCGCGCATTCCGTCCATCTTGCCGATCGCACTATTCATAATCGTCAGCTGACTAGCCTTTTGGTATTACGGTCCTTGAAACTTAAGCTCACCTTGCCAGAAGACCACCGAATGCTCCAGCTAAGGTTGTTGAGCTGAAAAAGAAGCTATATCTCCTCTGCGCTTCAGATCTCTTGTACCACATTCCGATCAAATAGAAGCATCCTGGAAACATGCCCGTCTCGAAAAGGCCCAAGAAGAACCTCGCAGTCAACAGGCCACCGTAGTTGCTCACTAGGCCCTGGCAGATGCTGACCAGTCCAAACATAAACATACATCCTGAGAGCCAGACATGTGGACGTAACCTTTTGAGCAGAATATTGGACGGAATTTCGAAGAGGACATATGGAACGAAGAAGATGACAAGGGATGTGTTAAAACGATTGTCAACTGCAAGGTCGAGGTCACTCGATAGACCGAAGATGTTGGCATTGGAGATATTCACTCTATGCATGATCAGCTTCGGGTTTGCAAAACGAATACCTATGACCGGTATGTGCAGATGTCTAAGCTATGCTCGGGAGCCATTTGAAATTTTGAAGATAAGATGGAAACCGTACCGATCAAGAAATGCTAGTAGGTATAGTATACACAGAAATGGTACCACGCGCCAATCAATCTTAGTGACCAATTTTCGCTCAGTTGTATGCGGTGGACATGGAACGTGGAGATCGTCATCGTATGCGATCCTACCGGCATCGTCGTACGCGTATGGATATTGCTGCTCTGGGTCCCCGGAAGAGACTGGGGAAGTCTCCGGCTCTTTTGCAGAAACACTTGTTAGCAAATTCCTTGCAGCGTCCAAGCTCATACTCACTCTCTCTCGTCACGGGCATCTCGTCTATTACAGCTTTCGGAATCACCGGGAGCTCCTATTTCTGCGAGGATGGGCTTAGGACGAGAAAAAATGGAAGATGGCATGAAGAACCAAAATAGCTGCCAGGTCTAGCAGCACTCGCCTTTTTGTTCTTTTTGCGACATGAGGTGCCACATTCCGTCAGCCGCGACTGAGCTAGTAATCAAGATAGCATCCCGTTTACTTTCCATACGGGCTTCGGTTCTACCTAGACACCCTTTGCCCCGCAAACGCAAGCCAAAAAATTTTTGGCTTGCGGATCTTCCGCGCACTCAGACTAGCACTTTACTAGTGCCGCCGGCGCACCGGCTCTATCGATTGGCCGAGCTTGAGACCCTTTTCCGAGGCTGCTTCCGCGTACATGCCTGTTACTTGTACCACGCCGGCTTTGCTAGTCTGCGAGATGTGATATAAGATGTGAAAGAATAAGGGATCTTGACTCAATGTCACGGTAAGCTGACGCCATGTCGGATCAATAAGCAAATTGTCATCATTTCATGTTGGTTTTCATGTTCAAAAATCATCACTTTTTCCGGTGCCACTGCCCCTTGAAACCCATAAATATCTTGGTCGAGATACTTTTTCAAACCCTCAGACGACGAAAAGAAGTGAAAAACTTGTCAGGCAGTAGATCGCGAAGCTTTGAAGCAAACTGGACTCATCTTGATGGCCCGACAAATGAGTTTTCAATTCTTTCGTTGTTCGGGAAAAGCTTGAGACACCAGAATGGGCCGAAGCTTGATTTGTTCGTCTGAAAAAATAGAGCTATCCCCAACTGTAGGATCTCACAGTTACCCGTGACTCCTACCTTGTTAGCTGTGGACATTGGAGACGAATGGAATCGTGTCAGGAGCTCTTCTATCCGTCGTTAAGACGCCTCCATCCAAGAAAACAAAATATGCCAAAGACTTGCCCAGGAAAAAAGTCGTGGTCGAAACTTCCGTGAAGTCCATCGACATGTTGAAGGTACCGCGTTCGCTGATAAGTACGTCCGATCGTGAAGGTATCCGTAACTATTGCAGCGTTCCTCCTTGATCCGGCATTCATATCAAAAGGCGACGCATGTAACGTCGACCTTAGTGAATGAAGAAAAGGGGGAAAAGATGAGTGTAATAATCTTAGGAATGTTACGTGTCCCTGTATTAAGCTTCTGTCGACCTCTCTTGAGATTTCCGTATTTCTTTCAATTGCTCGCTTGCGGGAGTGTACTCTTCGTACTGGCCCTTCATTCCCAATAGCCTCATCCCTACCTAAAGATACGCTCCTTGTACGTGGCCCAAAAATACTGCTAGCTCCACCACTGGACATGTTGTATCCAGGCCGGTGAAGGCAAATTACCAGGGGGATGAGTCCAAGTCCAGATTTTCGCTGCGGGATTTGGCCGTAATGTTCGAAATAGCCATGGGCCTGGTATATTCTATGGATCTGGACCCAAAGAAGAATCTTAATCCACCAGTTGTGCAAGAAAGGAATATAGAACAGGCCGGTGAATATCACGCGGATCCAGGCGGTGGTGTCTGTGCGTGACAATGTTGCTATGCTCTCAATCTACATGGAAACGTAATTCCGGATGATGAACTAAGCAAGAAGACAAAAAGATCGAGACAGCGAACCTTGAAAGAAATACCTGAGGGTGAAGACATAGTCAGGAGCGAGAATCTACAACCTGCGAGAAGAAGTGCGCCTCTCTGGACGGGCCCGTGGAGCCCAATTTTCTCTGATGTCCTGTGTTCTGTTGTGTCGTAGCACCGTCCCGCTCCGCCGGTGACCTGCGTAGGCTGAGATTCCTCACCGGTCAAATCGAGACATGACGGAGAAGCTCTACTTTTTCTCAATGTAAATAGGGGCATAGAAGCTGCCCTGTTTAGCGATCTTCCTGCCCGACGTATCGACCGGGGAGCGAGTGCATCCGTGGGTCAACTGGATTTATTATAATCATTGTGAGCGGACTCATGAGTCCAGATACGTACTTTGACTGGAAATGAAGTATTTTGCACCATAAGCTTATTGGCAGAACTCTTCGTATGATGGCGAAGCATATCCCATGGAATTGACTCACTAATGTGGGTACTCGGCCATATTTAGGGCTTCTCGCCCATGCCAGCCAGTCATGGCAGTCAAACAGATAAGATTGCAGTGCTTCATCGTCATCCTTGGATCTCAGTCTCCAGTTAGAGGCTTGCTTGCTGGGGGCCAAAATTGCGGAAGAGCCAGGATTTATAGGTCAAAGGGTAGGGTTCTGGTCTAACACTTCATAACGGTGGTTCTGCCACCGATAATATCACCTTAAAGTGACTTGAATTGAGCACATGAATTGGAGAATAGTAGGAGAGGGTCTGAAGGAGACACTACTTCTTAAGCTTGCATTGCATTCAGAATCCAAAGGCCTTATTGAACAAGCGCTGAACGTTCGCCTACCTATTCCAGTTTTTAAAGACGCGGGAGCTGCAGATGATACGCATGGCTGTCTAGATTATTAGGTAGTCTCTACATGGATCGAGCGAGTACTGGTCCTCGCGTATCTGAAGGAACCAATGTTAAAGAGCTGCAAGACCATTACCGGCGCACCTCCAAAACCATGACCAACGAAGGTGGTGAAGTAATCCTGCATTTGGAAGAGGATTTCGAACGCTGCGGGACAATGACTTCCAGAAGATAGGCATGTACTGATTTGAAATAGTCACAGGACCTCTTCAGAGCCGAAAAGCGTATCAAGCTTAAGCGACCTGCTTTCTGTATAGGTTACATTTAGTACTGCTGGAGAAATGCTCTGGGGAGTACTGTAGCCGCAAGCGCCGCAATTGCTGTCTTGTGGTCCCTGGCCAGAGCGCGAAGCATCTGTCAGTGATGGTGTTTTCTGGCAATGGTACGAAGTAGGTACTCCCTACTGGGGCGAAAGATCACCAGAAAGGGAGGGAGCAGTGGGAGTTGAAAATCTGCGGGCAAATCCGGGATGTCAAGCACAGGCCAGGCGGTGATTGGGCAAAATAGCCAAATTCGGATAACCGGCAGAAAATCTGTGCCTTGATTGCACTTTTTAGCCTTTGTCGCTCTAGATCGTCCCCCATCTTTTCCATCCTCATAATCTAGGTGCTCCCTACCTACTTGTCTTCACCTCGCTGGCGAGTTATTACACTTTAATACGGAAGCCATAGGCAATTTGCGCGCCGCTGCGATAAAACCCTCACCAGACACGTTGTCACACGCTCCACATCCCTAGTTCTACGGCCTCCGGGCTTTGAGACAATCATGAAGATCTTCGATTCCTCGTATGACCTTGATTACTCGTGGGACGAGGTTTCGACTGCGAATTGGCGGAAATACTGTCCTTGGAATGACAAATCTACGCACGTAGTTGCGGTCGACACCCTTAGCCGGCATTTAGATACCCGGACCGGCATTGTACGTTTTCCCTGGTGGTGCTATATCTTGCCCTTTAACTGATCGAAAAATTAGCTGCGGACAGAGCGCCTGATCACCTGCAAACAATCAGCGCCTAAATGGCTGCAGCCGTTCCTCGGTGGTACAGAATACTCTCATGTCTATGAAACATCATACGTGAACCCGGGTGCGAAGAAGGTCACCATGTGCAGTACCAACATGACCTGGTCCGATCTACTTAGCGTGCGAGAAACCGTGGTGTATCGTCCTTCACGTTCGTCCTCAAGTGCAACTGAGAGGACGCGATTCGAGCAGCATGCGCAGATTACGGCACTTTGTGGAGGCTGGCAGAAGGTGAGGAACGGCATCGAGCAATTTACCCTCGAGAGATTTGGCCAGAATGCGAAGAGAGGAAAGGAGGGATTCGAAGCAGTATTGGAGATGAGCAGAAAGGTGTTTGGGGAAGAGAGGGAAAGACAGAGGAGGGAACAGGATCGAGTCAGATTATGACGCCCATCTCAGGATTACTACGTTTCCCGATGAACAGCATCCCTTACCACGATTTCCTTTCGGCCGGCTGCACAATCACCTTTGCCTTGATTACGATACCCTTAGGCCGTGGTCTTTTCTGCATTTTAGCGAAGACTTAATGAAACGATAGATTTATACAGGACCGGAAAAGGATAGAAAAGTTCTGAACAGGGCATTTTTGGCGCACGAAGATTTGGGTATGCATTACACAGGTTGGGACACAGCATGCACCAATCTGGGCGATATATTCCTTGAAAAGCCTTGAGGATCAGTCATGTACGCTGGAGGAGCTATTAGAATTATAAATTATCTGATAGACTATGTCATTTCCACCGATAAAATGACCATTTGCCCACTGTTTCCAACATCCTGCCAAATCTCTCTATGCTATTGCTGGCAAACGATGCGGCAACTTTGTCTTCTCCAAATTATCAGATGAATAATCCCCAAGATCAATCCTCGGCAAACCCTCATTCTGGCTCGGTCAATCGGCGCTACCCTCCATCCCCGCTGAAGCTTACCCCAGATTTCGCAACTCCGCTCAGGTCAAATCAGACAGGTCCAATCTCAAATCGACCTTTTCGAAGCCCGTAAGATACTAATTTTCCTTGCCTCCTGTGTAGGATTTACGGTTGGATTTCATATTCACGACAAGACGTTTACCATTGCATTCCCTCTACCATGGCTCCCAAATCCCCGGAGCCGGTCTACGTTATCGGCGTTGGTATGACCAAATTTATAAAGCCACGCGGCAAAGTCGACTATACCGAGCTCGGCTTCGAAGCTGGTATTAAGGCTCTCCTCGATGCCCACATAAACTACGACGACGTTGACTCAGGCATTGCCTGCTACTGTTATGGCGACTCGACGTGTGGCCAACGAGTCTTCTACCAATTCGGCATGACCAAAATACCCATATACAACGTCAACAATAACTGTAGTACTGGCTCGACTGGTCTAAATATGGGACGTACGATGATTGCAGGTGGAATGGCAGATTGCGTGATGGTCGTAGGGTTCGA
The DNA here is from genome assembly GCA_021030925.1 of Trypethelium eluteriae. Classification (NCBI taxonomy): domain Eukaryota; kingdom Fungi; phylum Ascomycota; class Dothideomycetes; order Trypetheliales; family Trypetheliaceae; genus Trypethelium; species Trypethelium eluteriae. The sequence goes on from JAGFMJ010000088.1 coordinate 54,598, forward strand.
GAAAATGTTTCCGGGATCATTACAATCTTTCTTCCAAGACCGCGTCAATCCTACAGGTACGACGGCGGAGATGATGAAAGCAACAAGGGGGATCACAAATGCGCCCGGAGCAGCACAAATGTTTGGCAATGCAGGTAGGGAATACATGGAGAAGTATGGAGCGAAAGAGGAGGACTTTGCAGAAATCGCCAGAGTGAACCACAAACATTCGGCGAAGAACCCTTATTCGCAATTTCAAGATGAGTATACGTTGGAACAGGTGCAAAAGGCACCCATGATTCATCACCCACTTACGAAGCTTCAATGCTGTCCTACATCAGACGGCGGAGCTTCCGCAATTCTCTGTAGCCAATCGTTCCTGGACGCACGACCGGAGCTCAAGGACCAAGCCATCCTCATTGCCGGCCAGTGCCTCGCCACTGACGCTCCATCACTCTTCTCACGCTCAGCGATCGACCTCATGGGCTACGAGATGAACCAGTACGCCTGCCGTACTGCTCTCGCGCAAGCGAATGCAACCGTCAACGACGTCAAAGTCGTCGAACTCCACGACTGCTTTTCCGCCAACGAGATGATCGTTATCGACGCTCTCGGATTGAGCGAGAAGGGCAAGGCGCATGAGCTCGTGAGAAACGGCGGAATCACATACGGCGGAAAGTACGTAATCAATCCCTCTGGCGGCTTAATCTCCAAAGGCCATCCCCTCGGCGCATCAGGTATTGCCCAGTGCGCGGAATTGGTGTGGCATCTGAGGGGTTGGGCAAACAATCGCGCCGTCAAGGACACGAGCGTCTGTCTGCAGCACAATCTCGGCTTGGGTGGTGCCGTGGTCGTCACTGTGTATAAGCGCGCAGACGGTCAAGCCGCAAGCGAGCTCAGCAGTGCGGAGGTGGGCAAGAGGACGGGACTGGACTATAACCCCGCTGTGGAGGCGAAGGGCTTCACAAAGGCTCAGGTGGATAGCGTGAGGAGCAGACAGTCTAGGAGTGACTGGGCGTTAGCTGATACAGAGAGGAAGGTCGAGGCCAGATTTTAGAAGATTTTGTAAATATAACTTCCTTGTATAGTTTAAAGAATAGCTTCCTACGATATAATGACTAAACTGCCAGGAAAGAATTACCAACCAGATGAAAACTGTAGTCAATTTACAAGTCTTCTCTCCTCGGCTTTCATCAGCAAAGGAGTGTCCCCATTTTCTCGAGGCAGCGCGGTCTCGTACTTCTGGTGCAGCCTTTCGGCCACCGTCTTTCCAAACCCTTCAATGGTTGCAGAGCTCATAATTTCAAGAATACTCATCTCCAGACCCAGGCTTTGGCGGCACCAGTTCCGAATCTCGATAGCCAAAAGAGAGTCTACGCCTAGCGCCGTGAGAGAGACTTTCACGTCTACATCTTCTTCTGGCTGAAGCATGAAGGCGTAGAGCTTGCAACCGATTTGATGAGTCAAAAAGTCGAGTCCAGCTTCGCTGTTGAGTATAGAGGGCTCGGATGCAACATCAGCCAGGAATTGCTTCAACCCCTGGTTTTCTGTATTGCTTGCAGTCGTAGATGAGATCTCTGAGTTCCTATACATACTCATTCGGATGTCCCTCTTCCAGATGATACGATTGCTCGGATCTGAGAGTGGCTTTGTTGATCGAAGACCAATCACCAGCTGTGCTGGATTCATGTAGCCGGCGGAAGAGGATGTTGATCTCGAGCCCCGAGCTATTACTAGCTGCAATGCCTCGAGGAGATCGGGCTCATGCAATGTGTACGTGCTTGTCGCCTTGAATTGATCGAGGACCGATGAGTTCTGGCTAACGTAGCCCGTATCTTCCATCACTCCAATATCGACTACTGAGGCTGGGAGTCCGAGTCCGTGCCGATATTGGGCAAAGGAATCGAGGAAAGTATTTGCTGCTGCATAGTTGCCTTGGCCCCACTGTCCAACGACACCAGAGAAGGAGCTAAAGAGGACAAAAAAGTCAAGATTCTCTCCAGTAAGAGCCCCGTGGAGGTTCCACGAGCCCGCCACCTTCGGAGATACGGCGGTCTGCCACTCTTCATGAGAAAACTGTAACAATGGTCGATCCTGAAACGATTGATGGTCAGTAGTGTTCAAGTAGCTAGAGCTAGCAAAAATTACCTTCAATACCATTGACATGTGCATGACGCCTGCGATAGGAGCAGTAGCGTTCTTTACAGCGTGCTTAACGTCTTCCAGGTTCGTAACGCTGCAGGGGAAGGCTTGCACAGAGCAGTCCTGTGCCGCGAGCTCGTTGAAAAAGTGCTTATCTTCCTCCGATTTCCCAGCGGAACGAGAGAGGTATATCAAGTTTCTAGCTCCTCGTTCAACGAGCCATGTCGAGATCGCGCGGCCAAGCCCCCCAAGACCTCCCGTCAACAGGTATGACTTATCTGGTTGGAGACGAAGCTCTTGTTTCATCGGCGTTGGTTGAAGCTCCCGATGTTTTGCAGGCATTGTCACCACGATCTTCCCAATGTGTTGACCCTTCTGTAGGTACCTAAAGGCATCGGCAACATGCGTGGCCTCAAACATCTTCATTGGCTTGATCGGACCGATAAGGCCCTGCTGATAGAGCCTCACGCATTCACAAAGCAGTCTATGTCTGTCAGTTTTCGATCAGTCATAACCCATAGAATCGCACTTACTTTTGGGATAGAACCGGCTTAGCAACAGCGATGTGACCGATATCTATTCCAAAGAATGCACGGTCTTTTTCAAAAGCATCCATGCTCAAAGTACCAGACCCGATAAAGTCTCGCTTGCCAATCTCGAGCATCTTGCCAAACTCTGCAACGCACTGCCATGATACGTGCAGCAGCTCGCCGGACAACGAGTTTAGCACCACATCAACGCCTTTTCCATCGGTTTTGCGCATAACATCATGATAAAAGGAGCTATCTCGGGAACTGAAGATATGATCACGGGGTATACCTTCAGTACTAGTCAGATATTGAATCTTATCTTCACTACCAACCGTCGCAAAGATCTATTATTATTAGCACTAGTCAAACACTTTCGCTGAAGACTACGGAAGACCTACTTGAGCACCAATCATCTTGCATATTTGGATAGCAGCCAGGCCAACGCCGCCACACGCAGAGTGGATCAGAACCGTCTTGACACGTCAGTGATTCACGATACCATTCTGCAATGGCTGCATCTGCTTACCTGGTCCTTCTCTAGCCTTCCTATCGTCGTCAACGAGTAGATGACAGTGCCATATACACAAGGCATTGTTGCAGCTTCTTCAAAACTCAACTCGTCCGGGATTTTTGCGACGTGGTTTGCAGAAGTGACGATCCGTGTTGAGAAACTGCCATACTCGAACATAAAGACCCTATCGCCCGGTCGAAGGCCTTTGACATTCGGGCCTATTTTCCGCACGATGCCAGACGCTTCTAGGCCAAGACCTTCCACAGCTCCCTGAACCACTCCCATACATACGAGGACATCCTGCGATTACATCAATTGAGCACAAAGATTCTGTATATGAGTCACAGACCTTGAAATTGAGGCCTATTGCGCGAGGCTCTACCTCGACTTGATCACCGTCAAGTGAAAATGCCTTGTCTTGTACCCACCGTAAACTCTGTAAAAGGCCAAACTTCGCGATCTCCAGTTTCATGGGTAGCTCGTCCTTTGGAATCGTCTCCAATTGCTGGCCCGTCGAGATCCAATGATACCTCGGGATTTGTACCACTCCGTCGACTAAAGCATACTCGAAATCCGAGTCTATCTCACCTCCGCGGGTACGTCGCTGGAATTTGCGGAAGACATGACATATGGCTTCAATCGAACTCAGGCTTACCGAGTCCAGCTCGAGGGTAGCGAAATGGGTCAGCAGCTCTGACCGGACAGTTCGGGCTACTCCAATCACTTGACTGTAACGAGGGTTCGAGCATCCGACCTGACTGGATTTGGTCACCCAAAGCATTCCAGTAGTACCCATCCCCCCGAAATAGCGTTGCAAAGACAGCAGTCTCTGTTCAGAGATATCATCGAAGAATGGAGCTGTCAAGTCTAATAATGAGATGACATCGCCAGTTGCCGGAGGATCAAGGTTGATACTTGAGAGTTGTACTTGAAAGCCGTTCTTTTCCAGTACGCCTTTCACCTCAAGAATAGTCGAACTCATGCTGCCTTCACATAGCAGTGTCACCTCTTTCGTGGACGTCACTTTCTTCTCTGATTCCTCCTCTATAGCATAGGAAACAATGTTCGCATTGATTTGCCACGGTTGATCGTCATCGTAAGCAATTAGATCAGCTCCAGAAAAGCCAGCGCGTCGAAGTTCTCCATCCCATCTGTCGACTGTTATGAACGGTTCATCTGGCCGACCATCTTTTTCTCCCAGCCACCATCCCTGGAGAAAGCCCATAATGAAGTTAATCATCCTTACTTGAGGCGTCAACTCTTGTAAGAAAAGTCGGCCCTGGGGGCGAAGGAGTTTCCGAACATGACGGAGTGTGATACCTATACTTGGTGTAGCATGTAAAACGTTGGAGGCAATTATTAGGTCGTAGCTTCCAGAGTCAAAGCCTTGGTCGGTAGGGTCTTGAGTAATGTCAAGCACAGAGTAGTTGATGTTCTGGTAACCCTTGAACCTCTCTTTCGCAGCAACGAAAAATCCAGCTGAGATATCTGTGTAATCGTATCTGGAGTACATCCTCGCGCCAGAAGGTCCGACGAGATCCTTAAGAACACTGGCAGTAGTCCCCCCGGTTCCGGCTCCAATCTCGAGAACCTTCAGCGTCGGCGTGGCATGCCCGAGCAGCTCGAAGAATCTGCTGCAGTCCCACACTTCTTGACAGTACTTGTATATGTTCCAGAGACCATCGTCTTGAAGCAATACGTCAAATGACTCCGTACTACCTTCAAATATGTGCTCGCAATGACAGAGAAGTCTGAGCATCACTTCACTGATCTCCGCGCCACCACTTTGCTTGATCTCGTTACTGAGCTGATCTATCCTCTCTAGCCGCATCCCACGATCAAGCTCAACAAATTGCTGAGCATCATGAAGGTGCCCATATTCCCCAATTCTTATCCGGCTGACCTGCATATCAAGCCATGAACGAAGCTTTTGCAGATGGCTGATTGGAGTCTCGATTGATGCAATGCGATGGCGTGTCTCCAGTATGCACAGCAAAGCTAATTTCTCAAGTCTAATCCTGCTTTCTTTGTGGGAAATACGCTGACGCATTAGTTGGTCCGTAGGCGCGAGATCTAGGTCAGGTTTCCAGTGGAGATAAGCACCTGCAACGGTATCTAAATCTTCAGATGGATTTCCATTATCCAAGGGCGAGAACTTGACACCTCCCAATTGAAGCACGCGCTGGCCGTCAGCTAGGGCGAATGCATTACCGCTAATGGACCCATGTTTAGTTGACTGAGCCATGGCCTCTACCTGTATATTGGCCGCTCCATGGTTGACTTGGAACTCTTCGATGCTTGTCGGTACGCAAAGCTTTGTCATCTGGCGCGCAACGCCTTTAGACATAGCCACAGTGAACAGCTGTAGGCATAAATCAATTGTCGTCGGGTGCAGCTGGTATGTCATATCGCAATTTCTGTAACGATCAATCAAGCTCGCTGCGGCGGAGCCAGATTTCGGGCACGCTGTGATGCCACCTAAACCTTGGAAGTCTGGCCCGTAGTTGTATCCGAGGCGCTTCAATGCACCATACCATCCAGCAGATGGGATCTTCCGAGCGAATTCTCCAACTTGTTTCAGCTTTCCAGTCTGATCAGTCCCTGCCTTTACTTGGCCCACACAGTGGATTGTCCAAGATGTGCCATTGTGCGACGAAACGGAGAACTCATACCAAGCAGAGTCCAGAAATGTTGTTAAACGTACTGGTCGTAGGCTTGTCATCATCTCCACAGGTACTGCATGTTGTAACACCAGAGCTGTCTTGATCACAAACCGTCGCAAAGAGAACTCTGCTGTGTCCTTCACCTGCTTGATGGCCTCGCCAACCATTCCGATGTATCCAGCGGCTGGGAAAATGATATCGTTGGCAATTTTGTGATCCTCAATCCAAGGCACGTCTTCTAGACGAAGGATATTTCTCCAAGTAGGTTCCAGGTCATTACCCTCGAGAATACGGCTTCCAAGTAGCTCATGAGGGGGAAATTTTCGAAATCTCCATTCCCGAGTGACCCTCGTCTCGTTCCAATATTGCTTGTCGTGATGCCAAGGATACGTGCCGAGGTCTGTCAAGACTCGATTGCCTGGAGTCACCATTCCGAAGTCGAAGCGAATGGCCTGCATGTACAGATTTCCCATTGTTTCCAAGAGCGTCTGGCTAGAATTTTTGCCTCTAACAAGGGTGGAAACATAAGACAAGTTCGCTTGCCGGTCAGTCGACTTAAATATCTCTCGAAGTGGACCCGCTAAAGCCGAATGGGGCCCGATTTCAAGAAAGACACTATCATGCGGGAATACTTGGAGTATTTCTTGGACTGCAGTGTTGAACAAAACAGGAGATTCGAGATTTCGCCTCCAGTAGGATTCCGACAAGGCCTTTGATCCCATCAAATGCTTTCCTGTGACACTTGAGAAGAATGGTATAGTCGGTGCAATGCTGGAAACATGGCCTTGAAGTACTTTTTCATATGCACCGCCTATCTCCTCCATGTGACCTGCCGATCGAGTAAGCTTCACAGCGTTATCATCTTAGCAAAAGTGCCTGTTCTTACTAGAATGATATGCCATCTCAACCTTTAAAGTCCGCACAAACATATTTGGGTGAGCCGCTTTTATAGCGTCCGTCACTTCATTGAGACTGCACCTGTCTCCGGATAGCGTGACGCTGGCTGGACTGTTCTCGCAAGCAATGACTACCCCCTTCGTCAGAAACGGTGTTACCATCTCTCTGCCCATTGCTACGGCTACCATTCCTCCAGGTCTGTTCTGCTGCTTGGTAATTTTGCCGCGATAGTAGGCAGCGATGATGGCGGCCCTGGCCGTAATTGCCTTGGACGCGAAGGCTGCAGCTATTTCACCACTCGAGTGACCGACTACTGCCGCTGGCAAGATGCCGATGGAGTGAAAGATCTTCAACAAGCCAATCTGAATCGCCGTACAGAGCGGTTGCGAATACTCGGCCTCGTTGAGACGACTGCTGTGTTCAGGCTTTCGGAGTTCGTCTACGCTTGAATGTGAGTAAATCAACTAGTCTTTAGAGCTTCAGTAAGTTACGAGCCTTCAATTGTCCAAGATGGCGCATCAGGTAGCTGAGCTAGGTAATGGTCCAGATTTTTGATCTCAGCAAGAAATTCGGCGGAATCTTCCAGTAATTCTCGTCCCATACCAGTCCATTGAGCACCCTGCCCAGTGAAGACAAAATGGAGGCGAGGAGTCGCCCTGGGTCTGCTGAAGGGCGAGATTTCAGCAGGATGTTCGCCATCCGTGACATAGATTGCTCGATGGCCGAGATGCTCCCGTCGAACTCCGAGAGTGTAGGCCAAGTCAGCCAAACCAGCAGGATTAGCAGATGCATACTGCAGATGGGTCTGGATGCTCCGCCGGAGTGATTCGGGGTGATTGGCAGAGAATACAAGCAAGTGATACTTTGATCTGATGGAACTGCGATATACTCGTGGGGAAGGCGTAGGGACGAATGAGGATGCTGAGTCAACGATAACCTACTCCCATTAGCGACTAATTTTTGCAGAATTAGGGAGAGCTACGTGAGCATTCGCACCGCCGATCCCAAAAGAGTTCACGCTGACTCTCTCCTGGCGATTTGTAGGCCATGGAGTGGGCTCGAGAGGCACTTGTAGCTTAGCCTTTCCGAAGGGAACTAGCCAGAAGAATCAGTAAATTGCTGCTTTGCTTCCATTCACCTCGACATACTTTTAGGGTTAGGCTCTGAGAAATTGATATTCGGAGGGATGATCTTATGCTCCAATGCTAGTACCGCCTTGATTAGAGATGTGGCTCCTGAAGCCCCCTCTGTATGCCCTACGTTCGGCTTCACCTGGGTGTGCATAGGATGGATTAGCTCAGCAACATCCCACGTGACGGTGCTCTCGAGGCGCACTCACAGAGCCAATGAAAACACCTTGTTGACCAAACACATTCGCAATCGCAGCCGCTTCCAATGGATCACCAATTGCTGTTCCCGTCGCATGGCATTCGACGAAAGCCGTCTGGGAGACATCGTCAAGGTTGGCAACTCGATATGCTCTACGGATCATCGATTCATGGCTCTCGGAACTAGGATTCGCCATTCCTGGTGTACGGCCATCGCAGTTTGTCGCTGTAGAACGGACCACTGCTCTGATCGGATCCCCATCTCGCAACGCATCGCTGAGTCTCTTGATATAGACCGCATTGATTCCTTCCCCTCGAGCGTAGCCGTCTGCCTTGGCATCGAAGGATTTACACGACCCCGTTGGTGACAGAACGCCTTGTTCCGTCATCCCAATCGTCATTGTGGGAGTGATGATAAGGTTTGTGCCCGCTACGATGGCAGAGTCGCAGTCTCCGTGGAGAATTGCCTGGCATGCCTCGTGCAGTCCAACCAGAGAGGAGGAACATGCTGTTCGGACCGTCACACTATTGCAATCAGCTTGGTAACGCACCGCAGATGCTGGTCAGACCTTGGACCCCCCAGATTATATTCATACGACACCCGATTTGCAAGCACAAAGTCCGCCGAACCTGTAATGCGGTACATTCCGAGGTTTTGAGTATCTTTGGTGCTTAGATCCAGCCAATCTTCCCCAAAAACACCAACGTAGCAACCAATGTTCTTACCACGCCAGCCTACTTGTCCAGCGTTCTCCATACACTCCCATACTACTTCGAGGAGCATGCGTTGTTGCGGATCAAGCCTCTCCACTTCTGTCTTGTTCATCGAAAAGAAAGAAGCATCCAGATGTTGCAGATTCGCATCCTGCAAAAAGTATCCATGCTGCGACTTGATTGTCCCATGTTTACCCGAAGAGCTCTGGAAAGCTTCGATGTTAAACCGGTCTCCAGGAACAACACAGCGACCATCCTTCTTCTGCACAAGAAGCTCCCAAAATGATTCCGCGCTCTTCACGCCTCCGGGGAGTCTCATTCCCATACCTACAATGGCGATTGGAGGTATCTCTCCCTGGACTTTGGTTGAGGCACTGGGGGTGCCTCTACCGTCTGAGACAGGATTCTTGCTGTCTCCGGTATCCTTGACAGTTTTGCCAGTTTCTACCCCGTTCGTCTGGACTTCCCTCTTATAGACTTCGAGATTGCATCCTGAGGTAAGTAGACCGTCATCTGTATCCGTGTGGGTACCATTCGGCCCCATGGGTTTCGACATGGTTTGACAAAACCACGCGTTGCTAAAATGTGGGAATAGAAGGTGGGTCTATGTAAAAAGCGTATAGGTCTGATCCTTGACTCTGGTGCTCAGCGGTTGTTCATTCAGGTCGGCTTGCAAATCTCATTTTATCTAGTACCAAATATATTGCCAGAATGTCACCCATACCTAATCTCGTCATGCCGGGAGCCGCCCGGGGGCAATTCTCTCCCGTCTAGCTTGAATCAACAATGCCATCTCTTCCTTATTTGTCAAGGAGTATCAGATCCCACCTTAGTCTTGGATTTCATCTACGACATCCAAAAGCCCTCCGCTGAGGAGCTTCCGTCTGCTTGTCCGACGAAGCTAAGCATTCCGTCAACCATTCACGACTCGTTGGATGCGGCGTCTACACTATCGTGCGCCGGCATTGGCCGATCAATCAACTACTATATGTTTCATCTCATCTCTACCCCAAGGCCCGATCACCTAATATCGACCTAGACCATCTGGTCTTGAATCGCACTTCTAGGACGTCTCCGGGAAACCGCAACGTCTCTGGAGCCTGATGACTGTCCGAGGCGCGGAATCTCTTCTAGTTTGACGAAAGTGCCACTTAGGATATCTTGGAGTATTCAGGACCTTTCTCTCTATCATGAATGGGAACAATGGGAAGATCATCAAAGCGAGCTAGGCCGAACTCCGTAGCTGCGCAGATTCGTCATGTCTACCCTCTAAATCTGCTATCCTTCATCGCTTCAAGCGTGATAAAACTTTACAGCGACAATGAAAGATCGATCTGTGACAAATAGCAGATACGGCACGGCATCATCATCGCTCTATCCAGACGACAATCACCTTTTGTGTAGGCCGAAGCTAAAGCGGAGGCTTTTTCCTTTTTAAGCGAACACGCGATTCGGGTTCATTCATCGCACGGACCATACACGCTGCTATCGGATCTTTCTCGATATTCTCATCATCTTCATCTTCCGTATGAAATTCTGTTTTCAATCACTTGTACCTTCGCCCTCGTCATATACCAGTCCGTATTCGGAACAAACAGACCTCGTTTCTCTTGGATGTTGTAGTCACCAACCTAGAACCAATCACCCCATTCTCCAGCTCAGTGTTTCCGTAAGTGGTCTGCGATACGCTAGTAGGTTTAGAGAAGATTCTCTACGATTTCTGAACCTCACGTATTCCAGCTGACAGGTGTACGTACAGGCAGAAGCTTAGCGAAACGCTAAGCAGTCGATCGTGGCCTGCCGGTTTCCGTAGTGGCGCGGTCCGCGCCTTATACCATTGACGCCACTCGTCAATCCTGCAAAGATATTACAAAGCTCAAAGGTCTTGCAGCTCCAACTGGCCATCCAGTATAGATTGTCTTCATGTCTGTGCGGCGGGCGAATGCTCCATGAGACGCTAGAACGCGTTTACAATGATCTCGCGACCGCGATACTGTGCCACTGACTCGACAGAGACAGAGCCGCATAGTCCTCGTCTGCACTCGCGTTCCATAGGAGCAGAGTAGTGTGCATATGCAGCAGCTAACAAACCGATTCGTGCAAGCCTACCAAAGCGGCGGCTGAATTTCAATTGGAACAAAAGTACCAGCGCAATCCTTTGCAACACCGCGCCACAAGTGCACATCTGGTAATTCTTCCCAACTGGACCCTCGCACTCACCTGACGCATCCTTTACGACAGCCCAGTGTCTATTCCCGATTTCCTCTTCGACTTGGGAAACTTCCGCTTTCGCTAATCTTGCATCTGACGCGGAGACCTTCTCCTTGGCTCCTGATGCGGCCAACTCAGTGCCCCCTCGATGGCGCCCTGGTATACATGTTGTTGTATACATAGGTACCCTCTTGGCATCTCCCCTTGCATAATCTGCGGATCGTCCCACCCCCTGTGGGTCCGATCGATCGGATCCGGGAGTCCCCATGAGGCGAACGCGAGTCAGCACGCTGGCATAAGGATAGAGAGGAGGATCGACAAGAGGAAGCGCGCCAGGTGCTACCAAGCCAAAGCCGCGGAAAGGTCCTGCATCCAGCGCGCGAATGTGCCACACTCGCTAGAGGAGTGGAGGACAAACAGGAGCAGCTCCTTTGCAAGTGATGCCTTGGAGATCAATCCAGACTTTCTCTCGATTGCAGCTTCACTAGATGCCGAACGTGCGTCAGGAAGCGTGGGGGGGGTCTCTCCATGGTATACCGTTTCTTATCAAGGACAATATCGCCTCCAAAGGATCAGATGGAAACCACAGCGGGCAGCCTAGCGCTCCTTAGATCAATAGTGCCCCGAGATGCTCATGTCGTCTCGAAGCTCCGAGCGGCTGGTGGAGTGCTTTTCGGCAAGGCTGCCCTCAGTGAATGGGCAGACATGAGAAGTAATGACTATAGCGAGGTTACAGCGGCAGAGGCGGTCAAGCTCGATCACCGTGTAACCTCACCCTGACTCCGGACGGATCTAGCAGTGGTAGCGCTGCGGCAATAGCTGCGGATATCGTTCCAATCTCTTTTGGGTCTGAGACTGACGGAAGTGTGATCAGTCCTGCGGAACCAAATGCGATAGTTGGAATAAAGCCCACGATCGGATTAACATCCAGAGCCGGAGTGATTCCTGAGTCTTTGAATCAAGACACCGTAGGAACCTTTGGAAAGACCGCACGTGATGCTACCTACGTATTGGATGCGATCTTTGGACTAGATTCTAGAGACAGCTATGCCCTGGCCTAGATCGGGAAAACTCCAACTGGCGGCTACATCCCATTTCTGACCAACAGATTTTCTCTCCAAAACGCCACCTTCGGCATCCCCTGGGAAATCTTCTGGGCCCTCGCCGACCCAGAACAACAATCCCAACTCCTCACCATCATCTCCGTCATCCCTCCTCGCCGGCGCCATCATCATCAACGGCACCGAGCTACCCAGCCGCGACCTCCTCGTCGACCCAGACGGCTGGAACTGGATGTACGGCGACACGCGCGGCTTCCCCAACGAATCCGAGTAGACCGTCGTCAAGACCAACTTCTACAGCAACATCCGCGCCTACCTCGCCGAGCTATCCAACACCTGTATCCGCATCCTCGAAGACATCGTCCAGTACAATTACGACACTGACGGCACTGAGGGCGGCAACCCTTGGCCCCTGGGTATCCCGGCCCTCTATAGCGGCTAGGATGACTTCCTCGCAAGTCTGGCGTCAAAGACGGAGATGGACGAGACGCACTACCAAGCTCTTGACTTCTGCCACTATCAGTCCCGCGAGCCCACGGTGGGATCGATGCCATGCTTGCGAATAATGGACGTCCGCTGGACGCGGTGCTGGTGCCGCCGGATGTGGGACAGACGTATCAGGTTGCGGCGCAGGCGGGCTATCCCGTCATTACTATTCCCGCCGGAGTCGGCGCAGAAAATGGAATGCCGTTTGGGCTGGCGTTGATGGGGACGGCGTGGAGTGAGGCCAGCTTGATGCGGTGGGCGAGTGCGGTTGAAGACTTGCAATTTGCGAGTGAGGGAAAAGCGGGCGGAAGAATTGTGCCGAGGTTTTATGATTATCTGAGGAAGAATATACCGATCGCAGGAGAGTGAGACGGTTGGGGGAGTTGGCTTTGGAAACATTCAGTATTTTCCTTGTTGCAAAGGCTACCTCGTCTATCCAGATATTGGTTTCTTTCCTACGACTGAACCTAGTCAGAAATGTTGGTATTTGACTGATTGAGGTACGTTACCTTAGGTAACTCTGTTCTGTTCTTCTCTCAAACAAGTCGACAGACCCAGCATCTTGCGTCCAAGATTGCTCATCGATCTATAATGCTTTACACATCAGATATCTCCGCAAGTCTCTGGTCTCAACTCGCTATTTCGCCAAAGTCTGCCATAAGATCTTATGTGGCGTTAAGTAAAATAGTAACAAATATACATTAAAAATAAATTATATAATTAAAAGGGGAATTTATTAATAGAAGAATTAATTATTAAAAAGCCTTTATATATAAAGACTATCTACTTATATACATATTAGCTCCCTGTTATACTATCTTATATTAGTAGGTCTATCCAATATCAGTCCAGCATCAGAGATGTATATAGAAAGTGCGGCCTTTACAAAAAGGGTGTGCAAGTGGTGGGGCCGTGCAGGTGCTGGAGGAAACCTCCAGACGCAATCGAGCGCGCCACAACAGTGGCTAGAGAAAGAGCACGAAACTTTAAAAGCCTAAGGCTTTTCAACTTACAAGGGTTAGAGAGATAAAACTAGATGTATAGACTCGTAATCAAATTCTCTACAAATACACCAAAATTATCTTCCAACTTCGAATGTGTAAGAGGGTCTGCCATACAAATCGAGGGCAAAATTGTAATGTTCCACGCCAAAAAAGCGCTAGGTTCGATATGAGAAGAATTGCTTTCTAAGACAAAATTGATGCTATACAATAGATTTAGTATTAGTACAGAACCAAATTAAGCCCCCTTACGTCAATCGGTAGAGCGTGAGACTCTTAACAAGACATCTCAAGGTTGCGGGTTCGACCTCCGTAAGTACTGCTGCGTTGAAGTATTATAAACGTTGCAACTAACAATCTTCGCAGGCATCGGACTTTCTCAAATAGTTAATTTTTTTTTTTTTACCCTCAAGCTAGATCTAATAATATATAGACCAAGCTGGACATAATAAGTATCGGGAAATCTTACAAAAGATTAAGAAAACCGATATGAGGTTCACTCAGTTACAGAAATTCGAAGATCGGACGGAGAGAGTTAGAATTGCTACAGCAACCTCATTACTAGTCACTCGTATTGCATTATACAGGTTAAACGACGACGACGATCATCAAGACTTTCTTGAGAGGTCTCTATTAGTACAGCTGGATAGGTGTTAGGATAAACAGAACCCTGATATTATTGGTACGTATAATAGGTTTGGAGGTGGCTGAGAATTCTGGAAATGTTTACGCGCTGTCTGTAATGAGTTAAGGGCCTCTCTAATTGAGAGATGTGCCTGTTGGCTGATACCTAAGGCCCGTAATTCTGTCAGGATATGCTCGCGAACCGCTCGAACATGCTGTTCTGCAGTGGTATCATATATGTGTCAGATGCTAGATAAATCGATATCTCAAAGAGAAGTCAATAAAGATGTCAATGTTCTCGTCACACATTAATTGTTGACGAGACTTATTAGTTTAGACAAAAACTATAGTAAAGATGCTGGCTTAAAGGTATAAAAGTATTGAGTAGAGTAAAAAAAAGGACGAAAAAATAAGCGAGGAATTTTGGGGGACAGGCTGTATTCTTATAAATTATAAACTTTGAGCATTAACTGTTATACTCCTCTAGTCTTCCCATAGGTAAGTAAAGTCAATATTATTAGGCTGTAGATAATCCATAAACAGTCAGCTTTGCCTTGCTATCAATTGGCTTAATCACTATCGCTTAACGCTGTCTAACAGCACAGTAGATTGGGTACCGCCCGATTTTGAGGCAATGTAGCTTGGCCCTTATCCGATTCCTTCAGTCCGCGGCCCAGAGAGTGTTGATAGGCGAGGAGGGAGTCTTATGGATCGGAGTAATTACAGGTAGGGTACACGGCGAAGGCTCGTTAGCCGAGTCCTGAGCCACTACGGAAGGCTCGGCATGAGGGCAACGATGCGTTTAATAACAATTCCTTCATTTCTTCTCACTGACTGGGTTATGAAGCATACGAGACACCATTACTCTCTGTTTCCCGCTACACCTTGGCAGTCCGCTTCTTCGAGAACCAAACCCCGGGTCTTATGTACCTGACAGATACGTCTATCGTACCTAGACTCGTAACAGTCCTAACCCTAGTACAGGAGCCAGTGAATTCATACGCTCCGCAATTGGGGGTTACTTTGCCGAACGTGTACGTTAATCTTAGACAATGCTGCAAACGTTCGAATTAAAAAGAATGCGTGGGTTGTAAACAGTATACACTCCGGTTGGCAAGCCAAGATGGGTGTTAGAAACACCCATGGACCGCTGACATTCTTATGAATCCTGAATTGTGAAAAATAACTTAGCCTTTCATAAAAATTCAAGTTGTTTCAGATTCGATTCACGTAATTCCTGAGGCGTAAAACGATCCACCACAATAGCAGCACTGGACTTTTCCCACCCGATAATTTTGGTGATCTGGTCATATGCACAATTGAAGCATGACAAAAACTCCAGCAACCTACAATCCAGTATACCAAGAACAAAGGTTCGACAGTCGTTGGGAGTTAACATGTCGGGACAGGTGATCAGTACGTGCCGGCGTCTTCAATCCGGACTAAAGTCCTCTTTGAACGGCGAGCCACTTCGACTAGTCGCATCAAAGAGATTTCTTCCCACTGTTCAGAGGGCACCGAACTGACTGGACTGGCTGGACTGACTGGACTGACTGGACTGACTGGACTGACTGGACTGACTGGACTGACTGGACTATCGCCTTCTCGAGTGCGTTGCAGACGACAAAAACACTTTATTTTGCCATCGAATGTACGCTCAAAGAGACGTGAAATATTGAAAGTTGCGATGGTTGAGCCGTCCCAGCGAGCCGCAAGGCACACTTTCTTAGGATCACTTAGACAGTGTGGTTCAGCGTCAATTCTTACCAAAGGAGCTAATTGAGACTGTTCTCGATCGTCAGGGTCTCGATTCGGAGGCAAGGCCTTTGACGGTAAATTATAGTGAGAGGCGCGAATAAAGCCGTCTTCGTCAATAGGTAAATTGAGAATGCGACCAGAGCTGACCAGGAAAAGAAATGGCCATCCGAGCTGAGCTGTCGGCTGAACGATGAATCGGGAGACGGCAAAAATGCCATTTGCTTGTGCGCCTATGCAACTAAATTCGTAGTCTGAAGACGTGTTTTCCTCGTTCGGTTTCTTCAAAATAGTCTCCGACATCTCAAGACCTGTAGCTATCTCAAGTAGAAATACCATCCATTCTCGGAACAGTAGCGCACTACCGATAGCTTTGCCGACTGTATTAGCCCACCGGAACAACTTTGGAGTTGCAACAACATCCGGAGAAAATGCAACATCTACTGTTTCAATACCAAGGTTATTATTGGACGTGTCAGACGAGGCAAATAGGTGTGTCGAACAGACTCCGTAAATTGTGCCAAGGATCATAGCTGTCAATTTGTACGCGTTCCTGACAATGCCAATGTCCTTATCATTTAGCATTGCCCTGTTGTCTTTGCTTTGGCGCTCGAGGAAGCCTCTGATTGCTGATGGTGCCCAGTTGCCCTCCAGGGTTTTTGGTACATAGTCATCAAAGCTGCGACCCATGATACGTGTCAAATGAGGAGACCACAACCCAGCCAGAGTCTTGTGACTGTCCCGAAGAATTTCGTGACCTTTTTCGATGTTGAACAGCATTATCCCTCTACTGTAGCGGTCCAGATTCTGACTCTTGATTGCGGAACTAGCGTACCCAAACGATACCTTGCATATTTCAATAAGCTCTCGACTGTCAATAGCAGGATGCTTTTTCTGTAAGGGTCCAAGGGCAGCGTAAGGTATGCTGAGGATCGGCATCGCCTGTGGTCGAATTTCCAGGGCTTCTACTGGACCTACCACCATCCAAGGGTCTGTTAGTCCAACTGTTGCCCCAATCAACACAACATCAGGAAATTGATTATTCACTGCCCGATCTGATAAGACAGCTTGGTACTGCTCTTTCGATACAACAATATTAAGAGCGACAGAGATAGAAAAGCCAAGCTCTGAAAAGACGGTCGCCATAATCCATACCCGGAGAGACCTAGTGGGATACTTCGCTTCTCGTTTGTGTGATGGCGTGAGCATCCATCGTAAGCAACCAAGCAGCAAACCAAGCTCATCGTTCTCGTCGTCAACTTGTACTTCAGCGCCATTGTCATAAATCAGTGTATTTTGTTTAATAATTGCTCCTTTTAGTAAGCGCTGGCGCAACGTGTTGTGGTCCTCCTCTTCTGCGATGGCGGTAACTCATTCTTTGAGGCTAGCGAATAAGGCATCGTCAAACGCCGGAAGTGTGTCTTCTTGTTCGGGCTGAAGGAGGCGGAAGGGAATTAAGTCTGCTAACACTCGACTTGTAAGCTGAGTACTACAAAAGCAGAGGAGACCCGTAGTCAGAGCTCGTAAGCAATCTACGCCTGGTTGATTAGAAACTGCGGTTGATTCAACGCCTCGTGGGAATCTTTGTAAGTTCTCGTTTTGTACGACAAGCCCGTCTACGCCGTCATTATCCCGTATCAAACGATATTTCTCGTAGTTGAATGTGCTGGTCGATACCAGAGATGCCTTACAGGCGGAGAGATGTTCAACGAGGTTTTGGCTTCGCTCTCGTACTTTCCACCATCCAAGAGCACCAGTAGCGAGGTTTACGGCTGTGTTGAGGCTGATGACATGAACACTGATTGGTGACAATGGCCCGGCGCCAGAAACGTTGAAAGAAATATCCATAGTGTGTTTATGGTGTATTAAGTTCAACGAGTGGAAATCATTGTGAGGGATGTGAGTGATTAACGATATTGGATGCAAGGGAAAGCGAGACGACTCTTGGTAAGACACCTTACCTGTCAGTTGTTCAGTCAACCAGCAAGGCAAGGTTTTGCGGGTAAGATCGCGTCCGCCAAAATCCCGTCCAACATCGTAACTGACGCACCTTTAAAGGCGTGAGACGGCATCAAAGGAGTAGATCGCTAAGTTCGTGTGTGAGTTGAATTAGTAGTCCCTCCTTGCATTAGAATATGCTTCGCACGCCCATATGAGCAGTAAGTTAAGAGCAGCAGATTGAAAGACGACAGAGCCACATAAGCTGCAAGATACAAAGTGTGAAGCGTCTAACAATGTACTACAGATCCACATATTCGCCCGCGAACGCCTCCTTATTTCGCCAACTCTCTAAGTATCCGAGAACTTTCTTCGACATCATCTCCGTCTTATACCCAAAGTGCTTATAAATGTACTTCCCCAGAAGACTGTGACCAAACGTCTTTATACAAATACCAGCATTAGTATACGTCTCCCAACTTATCGCAGTATACGGCTTAATTACCACCGCCAGTATACCCTTATGCCGTCTCAACATATTACAACGATATTTATTTTCCCTGTACCTCTATCGGACGTACGTCTGCGGAGATCCCCGTCGTACAGATTCTGCTATAGGCGAACGAATGCTAATTTATCCCGCTTCACTTGTCTTCTTTGGAGCATTGCGTAGGACTCAGACTTCAGAGGCTCAGCCAAGAACTTAAGCAAGAGAAAGCTTCAAGGGATTGTAATAACTCCGGAGGGCAACAATATATGTAACCGTCTCGATGATCGCTCCCCACCTAAGCTCCATGGCTGCCGCAAGAATGCTCCCATGACGCTAGACCAACTTTTCAGTTCAATTCAGATCTCCGCCATCGAGGACAGCCTTTCCCACCTGACATGCAATGCTGTGCTGTTCTGTTTCCCAGCAGTTCCAGAAGCACGAACTCTGCAAAAGACCTCAAGGAAAAGATGCAAGTAGAATACAATGCCAAAGAAGTAAAAAAGGAGATTCATCCGAAAGCATGGCGAGAGATCACGAATCCACACCGGTTGGACTGCTTCGCTCGCTGGAGATTTCCGTCTCCTAATCCTACAATATCACATCACATCTCGTTTCATTCCCTCCCGCCGCACCCTCCTTACCTATCTCCCTAGATCCAGTCCCGTCGAATACTCGTAGCCCCTCCCTCATAGTAAATCTCACAATCTTTAGCACTCACCTTCCCATGGCTCCACCCGCCGCCTTTCCAAACCCCGGGTTCAGCATACTCGGAATCGGCTTCCGGCGCGCACCCGCCTGCCGCATCCGTGGCACGCCCTGGATCACGCGCGGCTCCTTGATGAGGGCCGGGTCAAGCTTGGCCGGGATGCGCGAGACGATCTGGCGATAGTCGCCTGGGACGCGGGCGTTGGGTGGAGTGGCGACGGCGGAGCGCCAGAGGTGGTCGGAGGTATCGGTGAGGAAGGACGTTGCTGGGATGATAAATGTCAGTGGGTTGATCGAAGAAGGGAGATCGCTATGAAAGGGACTGCTCTAAAATCTGGGTACTAGATAAAGACGGTGAAGCATACAGGATTTGGAAAACATGCCCGTCCGGCCGCGATTCTTCTTTGACAGGATGATCTCGTCGAAAAGTCTTATGGTCGGATCGTCACCGCGCTTGGTTTCTCGCTCGTGGATGAATTCGTTAAGGGCTTTTAAGACGTCAAAACTGGACATTATGATTTGCTCCTTGGAACAGGAACGGATGACAGACCTTGCGTTTGCTGCAGCATCTTCATATAATCTTGCTGCTCATATGGCATGCTCCTCAAGAACCCATCCATGTTGAAACTATAGAGCAGTCCTGACCTCTTCTGTTGACCAGTTGGATGGCAAAGGTACTTCCGATAAGTATACAAGAGGCTTGCGAAGCAGCGGACGAACGCGGCACGGATTTGGTCAGGTTTGAAGGCGGTGGGGCAGACGAGGCAGATATGTGGAAGACATCGGCCATGGGCGGAAATCCTACAGCCTGCTCGACTTTAGTAAACTTCCTAGCTGACGCAAGGCTAGAGAAAAAGCAAATCTTTGGAGCTCGGGATGAGATCAGGGGGGAAAAAAATTCATACCAGTACACCGGTATATCCCTTCGTCGGCCTTCTCATCACAGACGGCGCACGTCGCCTTTTCATCGCGTGCCCTCCACACCATACAATGTCCTTCGGACCACTTTGTCGTCTCTGTATCCCTGACTGTCTGCATCAATACGCCCGGCATAATTGTGCTCGCCGCCAAAGTGCTCTGGGCATATATGCTCGGTGCATAGTTACTCTGGGCACGGATATGATGCGAGCTTCCCATGTTGGCGTATGCAGAGCTTGCAAGCGGGGAGATGCCAGGGGGGTTACCGGCTTGCGAGGGCCTTCGCAGTGTTGGGGCACGGTCGAAGTGGAACTGTTGTGGATTGCGGTGATTAGTCATATTGATGAGTAGTAGGCGGCCACAGCAGGGTGACCATACCGAAGAGCTGCGTTTCGAAGAGCTGTCAAACTGGCCGGAACGCTTTTCACGGAGGCTAGCTTTGAGGTCGTAACCAGAGTCGGTACGAGAGATTGGTGTTGAGGGAAAGGCAGGAAACGATTGTGAGACAGGAGAGCCCTTAGGTGATGGCGGGGAGGATGGTTTGTTTGTTGAGCCTGTTGATGTAGAGGGTCGGTCGTTCCCGCTGCTGTTGACAGTGCGGGATTGGAGAAAGGCGTTGAAAATTAGTGGTCGCGAAGGGGGAGTAGACATGTTTTCACCGAAGGTCGAAGAGTTTTGGCTGACGTAGGCAGCGAGAGTAGAGGGGAGAGGAGATGCAGAGAAGACCTGCTGGTTTTCCGAAGAAAAAGAGTCAGAAGGAAAAGCCGCTTCGGCATATGCTGGTGGTCCAACGCCTACTCCATACCGATTGTGATGAGGAGCGGCGAGTTGAAGTAGCGATGTCAGCTTTCGTCTTTGTGCTTTTGGCAAAGGTATCGGTTGCGCAGTACTTTCAATAACGTCTTCGTCTAGGTCAACGAGGACGAAATCATCCTCCGGAAGCTCGATATTGTCATATCGTTTTTCAATGCCAACAATGTAAGGACAAGGAGCTTCGACGGCTTGCAAAAGTCGAGCCGGAAGCACTGGAATAAATACGCCAGCCCACTTGAATGGATAGATGAGATGTGTGATGGCGGCGCTTGCTAGATGTAGCATCGATGTATGAGAGGAGTAGAAGATTATCCGAGATTCTGCCAAAACGTATTCCAGGAGGGTGACAATATTCGGTATTGTTAGACACCTGAAAAGGGCGTAAAGGTCCGTATTCCTCGATCCGGGTATCTCGTTCACAGCCGCTTTCCGAGCATACATCCGTAGCTCTCTTATCAACAATTCCACTGAGGTGATTGATGATATGGGGCTTGGAGCTTCAGCGCACAAGTTGACAACGTATCTCTCCAATGGTTGCCACATGCCAACCTTTGGTGAGCTTGGCGGAACCCTTAGTACAGCTCCATTCGTCATCGGTACGACAACAGCTTTGAGCCATTCTTTCCAAAATCCGGTCAAGGAAGCATGTCGCCCAAGAACACCGTAAGCCCGCGGGATCCAAAGACCGGTCTCACCGTCGGTCAAACCATCGATCTTGGATGCAGCACCATGTCTTACCGGCTTCAGCATATCAGCCATCAGTCCAATTTTCTCCTCGACTCCACTGATCTCGTCCTCAAGGGCTTCTCTTTCGTCTGAACCTGAACGAACAGAAGGCAATTCTGCAAGTAACCGAGATAGTTTCGCTCTTTCTGCCGCTAACCTTTCTCCAAGACTGCTAGCGAGCTC
This sequence comes from Trypethelium eluteriae, assembly GCA_021030925.1. Taxonomy (NCBI): domain Eukaryota; kingdom Fungi; phylum Ascomycota; class Dothideomycetes; order Trypetheliales; family Trypetheliaceae; genus Trypethelium; species Trypethelium eluteriae. The sequence goes on from JAGFMJ010000088.1 coordinate 76,273, forward strand.
GCGCTCCTCTTTTGACATATTGGCTTTCCTCCACTGTTCGCATCTATTTTCGAGCTCCTCCGCTGCTTGGGGATTCAATGGAAGCCATACTATCAAGCAAATTCCGTGAAGTTTTGAATTGTCTTGATTCGTCATAGCGAAGCCATGCCAGGTCGAAGCAGGTCTTTCGTCAGCGGAAACGACGGACACATCATTGGGAAAAGCAAACATAGGCACAAAATCCGGAAACGCATTTCTCCGCTGTAACTCTTCCACCATGTTCTTGGGCGGATATCTGTCAAGAAGACAAGGCTCATATCGTCGTTTCAGTGGATGCATGTCCGGAGTAGGTTGAAAGGGTTGTGGTGCAGGAATAACAGAATTATAGCCACTCATTCGTTTTGATGTCCGAATTGATGATTGGCGGGCCACCGATGGTTGCCTCTTCATACTGTTCATTGTTGATAATCTCCTCTTTAGGCTTCCCACTCCACCCTTGAGTCCTCCTGAATCTTCAGTGTTTGTTATCCGCACGGTCTTTGGCCTCGGCCTCGGCTTGCTGGTTTGTTGCAATGTTCCGGCGCTAAACTGTATCTCTTCCACAAATGACTCCCTGTCCGAAGCGAATTTTCGCAGAGCTTCATCAAAGTCTGCATCGTTGAGAAGTGCGCCTCCTGTCTGCGGAGTCGGTGGGGTCTGCACAGCCTTGATTGTTACGCTACTTCTGTTGCTTGCCGTACCCCTACTATCCCTCCTGTTCCCTTCAGTTCCAATTACACTGCCTATGGACTTGCGAGCCTCGAAACTATAGCGATTTCTTGAATTGCGTTTAGGCGTAGATTCTTTAGGGGACTTGGGGGTGGCAGGCCGGGGATCGTCTTCGGTTTCAAGTGCAGTATCTTCCTCGATGGTAGCTTCGGTGGGCACTGCTGCTACGGGAGCGTTCGGGGGTTGCCTGTCCTCGAGTACCTGTGTAGATTCGATTCCTGATATGAAGAAGTAATCGGCTAATGGTACAGAAGAAGCGTCGGCAGCAGGAGCAATTGAGGCCATGTTGAGTATCCAAGAAAGGACCAATTTCGTTTGCTAGGTAAGGAACGTGGAGTGCACAAAGCACGATGAATAAGGGAAAAGGGGAGAATTTTGGTTCAAGTCATTGGAATGCGAAGTTTCGGTCGGATCTCAATCTTGTGAGAGGCGGGTTCGCGAGTCACAACAGCTGCAATGGAGGGCGCGATTCGGGTTGCGCAGTGTCACGAGGTACAGTCGCCGGGGGTTTCGTATCCTTATCGGTATGGTGGAGGGTGTTGTCGTCCTGATGGTGGAGGGCAGCTCGGGTGGTGGGAGGTTTGCGCGGGAGATTGATAGTGATTACTGAAGTGTCGAAAGGGAACAATGTGAGGCCAAGTACACAGAAAGGGGGGCGTAGCAATCAAAGCCAAGGTTCAGGAGTGGTATCAAAAAATGTAGGATGGACTTGGCCAGATGTTGAGTCGCTGCACCTCTCCGCAAGTGACAAGCGACCCCTGCTACGCGGGAGGACGGAGAGCAATGGCGTGGCCGCTGAACCCTTAGGGAGTTAGTGAGAGGTGCCTTATCAGACAAAGCGCAGATCAATGAGAGACAAGAGGCGCTAGCGACTCGTTTCGACTTTTTTTTGGTGGTGTGCACTTGGGCACTTGGGCACTTGGCAGCTCTCCACGACTCCAGTCTCAACATTCCCTGCCCGGCGCGTCCCACAGAAACGGTAAACGCCCCTCCCGGCCGGGCCTCTCCCTGCGCGATGCTCTTGAACCTGGCATCCGTCCCTCAGACTCACATGTGAATCAAGTACGGAATACGTGAATACTGACCGCCTGCAGGAGGAAGAGCAGGACACGGTGACACAGTTTACGGTGACACGGTGAAATACCGACAGCGCGACGCCGACGCGGCCGAGCAGGAACCAAAAACCAACAGACGCCGGTACCGCCGTTGATGCTTGTCAAGCTTAACGTTACTTATGCTGCTTAGCTATCTACAGTATACCACGCTTGCTTACTTACTCGACAAGCGTGTTTGATTATTCCAACGCAAGCCCTCCTTCACCCCGTTCGGTGCGTCACTAGTCCAACTCTGGAGGTCACCTGGACCCTGCGGCTTCCACTCCGGCATGAACTATTCGCCTCATCATTCCCAGTCGTCCCAGTCCCCACTGCACGGCTCATCTTCAGCCCTTGCCAGCGCTGCTGCAGCGCCAAAAGCGTACGACGTGGCTTGCAGAAAGTCGCGATGCCCTTCCCGGTACGAATGTCGCGTGCGCTGACGGCATCAAACTCGTGTACCTGGCGGGAACAGTACCACGGTACTCCGTGGGAGCTTTCTATTCGCTTCAACCCAGGACGACCGGGCTCCGTCGCTTCCACTGGAAAGAACTGGTAGACAGCATCATTCGCCCCTGGATGCTTGCCTCGAAACTTTTCTCTTTGCTGGTCCAATCTCCTTGTGGCCGTTTTCTCCTTCCCAGAGACCGAGGCCCGTGTCTCCCAGCCTTACTCTATTGATCCTTCGACGTTTTGAAACAGGAGATCCCTTTACGTCCTTCCTCCTTTATGCCATTGCTCCTCTCACACGCACTTATGTCCGCCCCACATCAATAGATCAACAAGTTATTCCCAACATCACATTGCCGGCTTAGCCTGGGCCTGAGAGCCCCGACCACTGAGAGCTTGAGCTGTTGAGCTGTGTTTCTTTGTGTCTGATTTATGCTTCGTTGATTTGAAAAAGCCATCCTGGTCGACCTAATCGTGCGGGCCCTCCTTCATTTATCTTTCCCCTCAAGATCTGGACGCTCGGACGATGACGGACTCTTACCGCCCCATGGCTGCACTCCCGTTCGTAGTGCGTCTTCATCTTGCGCCCCCATGTGGACTGGAGCAAAACCCAATCGCATCCACGTAAACCTTACTGACCGTGTGGGCTGGATAGCGCATAATTCTCCGTAGATTGGCAAGGAGTACACATTCGGGACGTCCCGTCACGAAGATTTGGAATGTTCCATTCAATGACGACTTGCTGGGGCCCGTAGATAATAATCTTCGTGGTTTCATTTACGGAGTATTGACTCCAAGATTGCCCTTTTGCAACACTCTCAGTTTATACTTGGCCAAGATTCACCCGAAAATAGAGAAAGACGATAAGTTATCTTTAAGTTTGTTCGTATCTAAAAAAATTCACGCCTGTCAGGCCTACTTGCAAAGCTTCGCCAAATCCTGGGTGTCTCTCGTATTTGAAGACGCATAGGACACCTTTCTCACACCATCTTCAAAGCCAATCGCCTAGCTCACTCCGACTCGGATTGGCTCGCTTTCCCGGCTTCATCAATTACCCTATAAAAAGCTCCTCGAAAAGAGTCCAAGATGAGGCCATGTGATTTGAAGGTGCCATCTTAATAAAACTTGCTTTTCCCGGATAAACGTAATTCGTGAAGAAATAGGTCTCGCAACTCAGTGACGTCCGTTTCAAGCCAGTCAACGGCCTCCAGTCATGAAAACAGAACCTCGGTTCTTGAAAAATGCATGCCTATTCTAGCTGTCTCACTAGCTAGCTTCCTCCTTCCTCGTACCAAGATTCCAAGCTCTCTTGCCAGCTCGCTATTCCCATTGAAGGGTTGGGCCTCGTTGCAGCTGTCGAAATCGGTTTTATGGTTGCTCAAAGGGGAGTCCTTGGTTCCGAGCTCGTGAATTAGGAATCCTGATCATAAGTTAGGAGTCCTATTTGCGAGGTACCATCTTTCTACACTGAGTGATATCCCTCTAATCTAGATAGGTATCACTTCAACTTGGTTTAAACAATAAGTCATCTCTTCTTCCCACTGAGGGACCCCGTGAGAAGCATTCCCTTGTCTCCCATTGCACTTCTCCACTGAATCGCGAGCTGCCCCAGTATAGGTCGCCCGTCGGCTCCTGCCTCAGGTTCTTCGTTCCCTTCCTTCTCCAATTTGAACATGACTTGCATGACGTCGTGTGGCTTCAGAATCGGACAATGAGTCTGTGTGTCTAGAGGGAGGCTATCCCAATTCAAAGACTGAGCTCGGAAAGGAGACTTCGGGTTGAGGTCCACTGTCTTAGATAGGGTCAGCGTCATAAGACCCTCCAAACACAAGCACTTTCTTGCCAAACCGTCCGAAACCATAGCAAAGATGCAGATATACGGATCCTCCATAAACTTACCTCCAAACTCATAGCCCCATCCCCCAAATTCTCCAACTGCGCTTCCAGCACCCAGCCCCTCTTCAACGCCCCCGCCTTCGTCCTCACTCCCAGCAACTGCTGCGCCACAAATTGATACAACTTCCTAAACGTCCTCACCCGACTCTGGCCAGGCAACGTCGGCGCTCCCCCCCCTCCCGGCACCAGGCTGGCT